>CAUYLG010003409.1:0-35936 GCA_963573385.1 Cacajao melanocephalus | reverse complement strand
ATGCTGTATATCTTGCATTTATGTTTTCATTTCATAAAGTCTTTCAAATGATACATCTAAGACCAGTTGAATTCCTAATCATAAGATTTCCTATCTTTACTATGTTGATCACAACAACATGTTTGTGAAGTCAGTTTTTTTGTTGTTTTCAGTAAAACAAGATTAGGCACAAACCATTTTTAAAATAAAAGAGCATGCAAATAGTTCATGGAGAATGTTAATTTTCATGAATAATAGAATATAAACCAATCTAAGTAGATATTGTGCAACGGTCTCCAGCTATGTCCTGCTATTGGCTGAGATAGTTCTAAAATTCCCCTCAGCTTGACTAATTTAAATAAGCTTCTTTCTGACTTCAGTTCCTGTCCTCTCTTTGCTTAAAACATCAAGTTTAGAAAACTTGCAATTGTAGATTCCTCCTCTGCCCATTAGAGATATAAATTTTCTACAACCTAGAAATGTCTTTCTCATTAAATCATCAGAAAAGAGTGGGCTCCCTTCTCCCAGTTTCTGAGGGAGGGTAGAAGCCTAACTTAGATAAGTGACAATTGGCAAACACAAATCGTCTAATCCTTTTAACCAACCTCCTCCATCCCAATGTCCTCTTGTACTTTTCCATTAGCTCACGACAGCATTTAAATAGCTTCAGCAGAGCTGAGTTCAATCTCTCTCTTCTATTGCAATGGCTGTGACATAAATATGATATCTTCAAAAGTAATATAACTTAGTTTTTCTCTATAGTTAATTATCAAAAAAAAATCACACATCAGAAAAGCTTGCTTTAAAAACTTTTAGGCAGAAGCAATGTTGACGCATGAAATGATGAAAAAACAGAACACAAATGTGATATAAAAATAAATTATAGATTATGTTACACAGTGAAAAATTCTATGAAAGAAAAAGAAAATTGAAGCCAGGTTAAGGTTGTTTTAATGACTTTTACTTGGATTAAATAGGAAAGTTTTGCAGGATTTTTAATATGGATATGACATGCTTTTACTCAAAGTTTTAAATAAAATGGATAACTCTGGATGTTGGGTAGTAAATAGGCTATAAATGGAAAAGGTTAAAAGTAGGAGATCAGATGAAAGCTACTGCAGTTATCCAGGAAAGAGTTTTGCAGAAATGCTAATAACAGATCAGGTGGTATGTAGTAATATATTCGGAATATATTAATGATCAAGACAACAAAGTTTCCTAAAAGAGAGGATGTGAGCTGTGGGAGAAAAGGAGAAATAATTAAAAGCTTTTTGCCTTAAATCAAGCAATATGGAGTTGCTCTCAGTTGAAATGGAGAGGGTTATATTTGGAACAGCATTTGAGGAAAAGACTATGGGTTAAGTTTGGGACGTGTAGATTTTTACTATTTGAATGTATTTCAAGAGTAGCTATTGAATTGGAAATTGGATACATGAGCTTGGGGTTAGGAAGAACTGGGTAGGAGAAATAAATTTGAGAGTCACTGGAATATAAATGCTATTTTAAAATCATGAGGTAACATCAAGGGAGTGAGAGAAGAAAAGATGCAGAATAACTGAGGAACGGTTCTTGGTCATTCCAAGTTTCAGGAATGAGGAGAAAAAGGGGAGAGGAAAGAGGAAAGTTAGGAGAAACACTAAGAAAGTGTGATGACCTGCAAGTCAAATGAAGAAATTATATCAAAGAGTGTACAGTAAGCCTTTGGCTCAGATATTGCTAATAGGTGAGTAGAATGATAATTAATAACTGATCATTGGATTTGGCAGTGCAGAGGTCATTGATGGCTGCTACCAGATTTGTCTTGGTGGAGTTTGCCAAATACCTGATTGGAGTAGATTTAGGAGAGAATAGGAAAAAAGGATGTAAAGATCAGCAGTATTGCTAAAAGCTGTCAAAAGAAGCAAATAATTGAAATAAGTGTGGCTGGCACTTGAGGAGGCATCAAGTTAATTTTGTTTTGTTTTTATAATATGGTAAAAAAATGATATGCTTGCATGTTTTGGGGAATGGTCCAGTAAAGAGTGAAAATTTGAGGAAATAGGAGAGAAGGAAAAATTGTTACTGCAGTGTCTTGGAGGATGCCAAAAGAAATAGCATCAAATATAAAAGGAGGGGGTGGTTAACTTTACATAGGAGCATGAATAGTTCATTTATGTGAACAGGCAGGATGACAGAGTAGGTGGAAACAGATGCTGAAAGGTGGGTAGATGTGCTAATGAGAGTCTATAAAAGTTCTCTTTAGATTAATTCAATGTTTCAGTGAAGTAGGAAGCAAGGTCTTCAGCTAAAAGTGAGATAGAGGGTTTGTGGAAGTGTAAGCAAAGAGGAAGATCTACGAATTATTGTCTAAGTGATGGGAAAGGGAAGAGATTATCACTTTCATAACTAACACTCAACAACATTTTACTATACTAAGTGTCAAGCTGTCATATCTTGGTTAACCCCTACAACAGTTGTGTGAGTGAATTACTATTATTATTCCCATTTCACAGATGAGAAAACTGAGTCTCAGGGAGAACAGACAACTGTCTCAAGTCACATAGTTAAAAAATGATGACATTAACATTCAATCCCAGCCTACATGACTTCAAACATAATGCTTTAAATTACATTGCACTGTTTCTACATGTTCCTTTGGGCATGCAAGGGTCTTAGAAGAATTAAAAATATATAAATTATCTCTGTTTCTTATACAAGATAGAAAATATTCACATCATATTTGGTCATTAAAGTCATTTAATGAACCTTTCATTCTAAAAAGTATGCAAGAGAAAGATACATTGTAAGTTCAAATAGAGGTAACTGTCTTCGTACTATTACCTCTCTTGATATGTAAACCTACATTGTAATTTTTTTAACACTGTATATTTTAAGATGTGGTGAATATTATACCAATAATTTCAAGGATCCATATATTATACTTCCAGCAACACAATCTAAGGTTATATTTGATGTTTAGCTTCTGATTACTATAAGCTTTTCTTGTGTTTAATAGTTGTATTGATTATGGATATTTACAGCAACAAGTAACAGAAAAATCCAAATAAATGTGGCAATAACAAGAAAGATTTCACCTCCTTATATAATGAGAAGGCTAGAAATAGATGCTGCTAGCTTTGATTCAGCTAATCTCCAAAATATTAGCTCCATCTTTCTCATTCTCTTACCTTTTCCGCATGCTGCAATTTCAGGCATTATAACCATTGAGACACAAACCAAAAAGAAGAGAGAAATGGTTAGCTCCATCTCTCTCATTCTCTTAACTTTTTTTCCTCGTGCTCACAAGATTACTGCTGCAATTTCAGACATTGTAAACATCGAGACATAAACAAAAAGGAAGAGAGAAATGGTTGCCACCATCAATAGCTGTCTTATTAATAAAGAAAACAAAAGCTTTACCCAGAACCTCCTTCCTCATAGACATCTATTCACATTTCGTGAACCAGAAATGTTGACTCAACACCTATCGCACAGCTGCACTCCATACTGTGTGACAGAGCGAGACTCAGTCTCAAAAAAAAAAAAAAAAAACAACTATGAGTGTCTACTCATAGCAGGGAGGGTGGCTGACAAAACAAGGCCATGGAAAAGAGATTGGGAATTGGTGTTGAGCTTATCAACCAGAGTACCTGCTTCAATAGCAATTTTAATATTCTAGATAGGAAATTTTTATATGAACCTCTGCTGGGCCAAGTCCTTCCATCTTCTCTATATATTGATGATTAAATTTAAATTGTAAGGTTTTGAATTCCTTCATTAATAAAAGGTATTGGGTTCTGGCCAGAATTCTCATTTAAGTTTGAGCACTGATTGATTTTTCTGCCATAGTGAGGATCCTATCCTTCTATTAATATCATATGCAAAAATAATAAGTGCTTTTGTATGTCCATCAACATCTCAAAACTCTGTTAGGATTATAGTCATGTGCTAGTAAAAAGGAAACTGCCTGGAATAGCAGAAGAGGATTGAGTGGGGAATACTGGAGTACAAGAGTAGCACAGTTGTAAGGAAATCAAAATAAAGAAAATCATTTCATTTATACAATTTCATCTCTTTTCAAAAAATTATAATTTAATTATGTACACAATTATCTTCTACCTACTTCAAATTAGATTAAAAAAGATTACAAAAAAACCACATTCATACTCCATATGAAAGGAGAACTTAAAAATGTGTTTTCACCTTTTTGTTGCTATATAGATGTTGTTCTATGTGTTAGAGAGGACTGTGGTGCAAAAACTAAGACAGTAATAACTATAACTATAAGCTGAAACTTTTGAATGCTTATTTTCAACAGGCTCATAGTTCTAAGTGCCTTAAAAATATTGGCTGAGCATGGTGGCTCACATCTGTAATCCTAGCACTTTGGGAGGCCCAGGCAGGTGGGTCATTTGAGGTCAGGAGCTCAAGACAACCCTGGCCAACATAGCGAAACCCGCCTCTACTAAAAATACAAAAATTAGCCAGGTGTCATGGTACATGCCTGTAATCCCAGCTACTTGGGAGGCTGAAGCAGGAGAATCACTTGAACCTGGGAGGCAGAGGAAGCAGTGAACCAAGATCACACCACTGAACTCCAGTCTAGGAGACAGAATGAGACTCAGTCTCAAAAAAGAAAAGAAAGAAAAAAAATGTATAAAGTATTAACTAAGAGGTTTCAGACAAGTTGACCAACTAGACGCAGCCAGGAAATGCCACTACCACTGAAAGAAACTACATTATCCAGTAAACCAGCGGAACTCAGGCAGATCTTCAAGAGAAAATGCTGAGAGTAGACGGAGCGACAATGCTGAAGCCGAGGCTGAAGAGGGAGGAATCTTGGAACCCTGCACATGGTACCTGAAATCCAGGTCTAGTTCCTGGCCTGTAATGGCTCCTGGGTAAGGGGTGAGTGAGGGAATTGAGTGCCAGCTTACCTTTGCCATGGACCTCTGGAATCCTAGGAATAGGGGACCATGCTAATGGACCTGTGAGCTGGCAGGGGGATCTCCTCCGGGAGCAGGCAGAGACAGGCCTTCAGACAGCACAGAGCCAGGAGATTTTGTGCCCTGTGTAGCTCCAGCAGAGAGCTGCTATCCACAAGAGGCCCTATGCTTTTCTGGGAGCCAGAGGCCCTATCTGACCTAGAAGCCAGGAGAGAGTAGGGGCAGCTTCTCCATGAGACTGGGGCATGTCTGTTTTGCAAGCCATCCTTCCTGCTGACCTCTCCTATGGCTACGCTTAGCACTCTGCAGGAACAGGTGCTCAGTGCAGCCCCTGCAGCCCATCCTGAGGGCTGCATCTGAGTACCTTGTCAGTGACCCAGGAGCACATCGGATTCATCGGCATAACCAGAACCCCAATAAGAGGCTCAGGATGTGTCTGTGCCTCAAGGCTGTAGTGTGCAACTCAGGAGTACTGAGCTGTGATCCCTGGCTGACACTCAAGCCAGGGAGGAGCCTCTACCCCCATAGCACTGAGAGAGGCAAGATGCATTGGTTCCTGGGTTGGGATAGGAGCCGGGTGTGCCTCCCTCTTCAGGACCAGTTTAGAGTGTGGTCTTCTTTCCAACCACGGCCTCTGCCCAAAAGAGCCCCAAGGCCAGGAACACCTAACAAAAGAAAGACAGGTACAGAACCAGTAATTGGAGGGGCCAGGAGTAAACCTGGTGAGTGGGCCATCTCTGTCCCGCAACAACCACAGAGCATACCTGTGAACCCAAGGAAGTGCAAAAGAGTAATGGGTGGGATTTTAACTTAGCTATGGACCATTACTCTTATGTGCCATCTACTGGCTCACAACCCAAACTACAACATCAAAAATTTGTCCCCACTAATGTATACACCTGTGGAATCAAGTGAAAGATTTCACTGACACATAAAAATCCTGTACAGAGCTCTGGTACTCTGAAAGCAATCAGAAATGAAGCAAATTGACTATTATCAACTTAAACCACTGTTAAAGGAACACCAACTGTCCCAGATGAGAAAGAATCAGTGCAAGTATTCTGGCAATTTAAAAGATCAGTTATCCTCTTACCTCTTAACGAGTACGTTAGCTCCCCAGCAATGGTTCGTAAACAGTTGGAAATGATTAAAATGATAGGCATAAAATTCAAATCTGGATGGGGAACTCATCAAGATTCAGGAGAAAGCTGAAACTCAATCCAAGAAATCCAGTAAAACAACTCAAGAGCTGAAAGACAAAATAGTCATCCTAAGAAAGAACCAAACTGAACTTCTAGAGCTAAAAAACTTACTAAAAGAATTTTATATACAATCAGAAGTATTAACAGCAGAATAGACCAGTACTCAAAGACTGGTTCTTTTAATCAACTCAGTCAGACAAAAATTAAAAGAAAAACTAATTTTGAAAAATAAAAAAAATTCAAGAAACATGAGACTATATAAAGAGAGGAAATCTACATCTCACTGGTATCTGTGAGAGAGAAGGGAAGAGAATAAGCAACTTAAAAAATGTATTTGAGGACATAATAAACAAAAACTTCTCTAATCTCCCTTAAGAGCTTGACATGCAAATACAAGAAATATAGAAAACCCTCACTTCATGCTGTGCAAGATGACCATCCACAGGGCACATAGTCACCAGATTCCTCAAGGTCAATGCAAAAGGAAAAAATCTTAAAGTTAGCTAGACAGAAGGGTCACGAGACATACAGAGGGAACCTCATCAGGCTAGCAACAGACCTCTCAGCCGAAACACTATAAGCCAGAAAGACTGGGGTTCTCTAGCCAGAGCAATCAGGCAAGAGAAAGAAATAAAAGGCATCTAAATAGGTAAGGAAGTCTGACTATATAATTTTAGACTTAAAAAAAAAAACCCTAAGGACTCCACCAAAAGGCTACTAGAACTGATAAACAATTTTAGCAAGGTTTCAAATCAATGTACCAAAATCAGTAGCATTTTTATACACCAATGTCCAGTCTCAGAGTCAAATAAATAATGCAGTCTCATTTATAACAGCTATACATAAAATGAAATATCTAAGAATACATCTAACCAAGGAGGTGAAAGACCTCTATGAGGAAAACTACAAAACAGTGCTCAAAGAAATCAGACACGACACACAAATAAATGAAAAAACACCCCATGCTTATGGATTGGAAGACTTTGCATCATTAAAATGCAACATCCCACAGCCAAATGCATGAGGGCAAAAGAGTGTGAGAGAGAGCAAGAGAGGGCCTAACTCACTTTTATAAGAAGCCCACTCTTGTGATAACTAACATACTCCAGCAATAATGACACTAATTTATTCATAAGGGCAAACATGACCTAATCACTTCTTTTTAGGCCCCACCTCTCAAAACACTGTTGCATTAGGGATTTCATTTCCAACCCGTGAACTTTGGGGTACACATTAAAACTGTAGCAGTGGTTTAAGCCAAGAACCAGATAACCTTCAAACAAGTCTCAATATGTTTTGACAAAATAATACAAGAAATATCAATGAATAATTTAATTAAGGACCAATAACAAAATACTACATGGAGATTACAATTTATGAAATGAGCCTTAAAGTTGAATTTAATTTTACTAAGCAAGAACAGTTTAAAGATATAGGTATCTAGGAAGAATAAACATCATGATCATGGCATAACATTGAGAACTTGGGGAATGTCAGGTAAAGCTGAGGGTTCACCTTGTTCTGTATGTTAAGGAAATAGCAGGAGATAAAGCTATCCAGGTAGTTGTGCACACAGCAATGACTTTGGGATCAAAAAATCCAAGTCTCAATTCTGCTGCTTATGTACTAGATGACCTTTGTCATGGTCTTTAATCTCTCTGGGTCTTAAATGGGAGTGAAAAGCCCACCTAATATTGTTCTTTGGAAAACTAAGTGAGAGTGTAAGTGTTAAAATTACTATTAACTAAAGCTAGGTTTGAGTGAAAAGTACACTATGTTCTTATTGTGAGAAAGCAGGAGCAGTTGTAAGCCCTTAGAATAAGTGTAGAGATATCTCGTTCTTGTACCAAATTACTCAGAACGTTGGGAGTGTACCAATCAGTTCATTTGCTGTATAGAATCTTAATCTTGCAAAAAGGAAGTCAACAAGAATTATCTTAATTTATTCCAGGGTTCCTTTTTATCTGTACTATCATCATGCATGATTCATCTCAGCACTGTGATATAAAGGATTTCTGGTCAGGCACATTGGCTTATGCCTGTAATTCCAGCACTTTGGGAGGCCAAGGTGGGCAGATTGCTTGAGTCCAGGAATTTAACACCAGCCTGGGTAATATGGTGAAACTTTGTCTCTACAAAGAACAAAAAAATTAGCCAGGTGTGGTGGTGCACACCCACAGTCCCCAGCTACTCAGAAGGCAGACACAAGAGGATAGCTTGAGCCCAGGAGGTCAAGGGTACAGTAAGCTAAGATCCAGCCTGGGTGAGAGAGCAAGATGCTGTCTCATAAAAGAAGAAGAGGAAGAAGAAGAAGAAGAAAGAAGAAGAGGAAGAGGAAGAAGAAGAAAGAAGAAAGAAGAAGAAGAGGAGGAGGAGAGGAGGAGAAGGGACAAGAAGAGGAAGAGGAAGAAGAAGAAGAGGAATAAGAAGGAGGAGGAGGCAGAAAGGAGGAGGAGGGAGAAGGAGGAGGAAGAAGAGAAGAAGAATGGAGAGAAAGAGGAGGAGGAAGAGGAGGAGGAGGGAGAAGGAGGAGGAAGAGAAGAAGAATGGAGAGAAAGAGGAGGAGGAAGAGGAGGGGGAGGAGGAGAAGAGTTGTTAAAGTTTCTTGTCTTGAGGAGAAGAAGAAATTGATCAAACTTAGACAACTTAAGCCACCACTGAAAAAATGGAAATAGAAAATGTAGAAAATTTCAAGCTTCTCCTTTCCAGAAACTTGCACTCTACTTTCTGGAAACATACAACTAATATCTCACAGCATTCAACATGGGCTGCATAACTTATTTTGTGTGCCAGAGTATCAGTCCTGGTTGAAGAGGAGATGTGGAATTGTTTGTGTTGATTTAAAAATAAAAACTATAGCCAAATTAAATTTAAAAGGTAGATAGATAGATAGATAGATAGATAGATGATAGATAGATAGATAGATAGATAGATAGATAGATAGATAGATAGATAGAAAATTGCACTTTAGGTTCTGGAGTACATGTGCAGATCATGCAGGATTGTTGCATAGGTACATACATGGCAATGTGGTTTGCTGCCTCCATCCCCCTATCACCTATATCTGGCATTTCTCCCCATGTTATCCATCTCCAACCTCCTTACCCTCTACTGTCCCTCCCCTAGTCCCCCCACAACAGACCCCAGTGTGTGATGCTCCCCTCCCTGTGTTCATGTGTTCTCATTGTTCAAAATCCACCTAAGAGTGAGAACATGCAGTGTTTGATTTTCTGTTCTTGTGTCAGTTTGCTGAGAATGATGGTTTCCAGATTCATCTACCTCCCTACAAAGGACACAAACTCATCGTTTTTTATGGCTGCATAGTATTTCATGGTGTACATGTGCCACATTTTCCTTGTCCAGTCTATCATCGATGGGCATTTGGGTTGGTTCCAGGTCTTTGCTATTGTAAACAGTGCCGCAATGAACATATGTGTGCATGTGTGTTTATAATAGAATGATTTATAATCCTTTGCATATATATCCAGTAACAGGATTGCTGGGTCAAATGGCATTTCTATTTCTAGGTCCTTGAGGAATCGCCACACTGTCTTCCACACTGGTTGAACTAGTTTACACTCCCACCAACAGTGTAAAAGTGTTCCTATTTCTCCACATCCTCTCCAGCATCTGTTGTCTCCAGATTTTTTAATGATTGCCATTCTAACTTAATTGAACAAAGAATGATTCATGAATCAGACAGCCTCCTGAGCCAGAGTAGGCTCAGAGACTCCAGTGCAGACCCATGATGGAAGAAGATTTATCGACAGAAAAAGGAAAATGACATACAGAAAATGGAAGTGAGGTACAGAAACAGCTAGATTGGTTATAGCTACACATTTACCTTATTTGCACACAGTTTGAACAGTTGGCCACTTTTGATTGGCCAAAACTCAGTGATTGGCACAAGAGCATGCTACAGTCTGTTTGAAATTCCATTTAGGTTATCTATAGTTCACAATGTGCAGAGAAACCTTTAGGCTGAACTTAAAATATGTTAGGAGGCAGCTTTAGGCTAAACTTGATTTAACAGTGTTTTCATCAGATGCATGAAACATCTCAGCAAATGGTTATCTCCCTGTTGACCTATGCTCATTAAGGGGCACTTCTCACATTATTGCTGGTCACTGCCTAGATCTCCTATAAAATTTTCCCCTCAGTAGAATACTGTTAACTAACTCCAGATGGGCATCAGTGGGAAAGGACTATGCTATGTGGAGCAGGTATTCCTCTTTTTTTACAGCCCAGATATTTTATTTCCTATAGCATCACCATATAAAGCTGTGTCAGGATATCAGACTTCTTTAAGAGGTAGTGAGAAAAAAATATATTTCAAAATACTTTACCCCTTCCCAAGGTTATAAGAAAAAGCACAAGAACATTAATTATGAAAGTCACTCTATTAACAAATCTCAGTTTTTAGCCTTATTTTCCTTCATTCTAGAAAAAAAGCACATTTCTCCTTTTCAAATCAACACAGAATAAATTTCTATCCCACTTTAGTTACTCTCCCACTCATGCCATCTCCAATCTCCATTTGAGAGCATAGTTAGGACCAAATTTAGCTAATACTTATGCTAGGAAATGTGGTAAGAGAGGGAGGGAAATGAAAGGCTTCCACAGAGCAGTCCAGGGTAGATTTTAGCAAACCAAGTTCTACCACCTTTGAAGTGCAGAATGAAGATTCTTTCTCTTTTTGCAATGGGTAAACATTGAACTAAACATAAAACAAATGAAAATAGCTTGCACATGACAAGTATTAATTCTTGGTGACAATGCAACTAGGTCCAGAAAAAAAATATTTTACATATATGCCAGTGATATACTTACTCTTTTCCACAATAGGAATCATAGTTTATTTATATTATGAGACAGTGTCAAAAATTTTATGGAAAATGTGAATTATGAAGAAAAAACTATGCATAGATTTTAAGAATTTTGCACCAAAATAAACTCATACTAACTTGTTGTGACATGTCTGAATGGGGTCTAATTTGAGGCACTAGGAATAAGAAGACATTATTAGTTTGAAAAGAGTGCTTATCAGAGAAACATGCATTTTACTAAAATTGAAGCAAAAACAAACAAAAAATTTATGGTGAAGCTTGGGTGGAAGAATGATAAAGTCACTGATGCTTTACAAAGAGTTTACGGGGACATTGCCCAAAGAAATCAGCAATTTACAAAAGGATAACTTGTTTTTCAAAGGAGTAAGACAATGTTGAAAATAAAACCCTCAGTGGCACACCATCTATATCAATTTTCAGGGAAAAAGTTAATCTGATTCATGTACTAATTGAAAAAGACCAACAATTAACAGCAGAAACATTAGCCAACACAATAAACATCTCAGTTGATTCAGCTTACACAATTCTGACTGAAACATTTAATTTGAGCATACTTTCCACTCAATGAATGCCAAAACCCTTGCACCCAGATCAGCTGTAGATAAAAACAGAGCTTTCAATGGAACTTAAACAAGCAGGATCAAGATCCTGAAACATTTCTTTGACGTTGTAACAGGAGATGAAACATGACTTTACAAGTATCATCCTGAAGATAAAGCACCATCAAAGCAATGGCTACCAAGAGGTGGAAGTGGTCAAGTCAAAGCAAAAGCAGTCTTTTCAAATGCAAAGGTCATAGCAACAGTTTTTCTGGAATGCTCAAAGCATTGTATTTCTTGACTTACTAGAAGAAAATAAAATAATCATAACATCTGCCTATTATGAGAGTGTTTTGAGAAAGTTAGCCAAAGGTTTAGCAGAAAAACACTTGGGAAAACTTCCTCAGAAAGTCCTTCACCATGACAATGTTTCTGTTTATTCCTCCTATCAAACAAAGGCATTTCTGCAAGTGTTTTGAAGGGACATTATTAGGCATCCGCCTTACAGTCCTGATTTGGTTCTGACTTCTTTTTGTTTCCTAATCTCAAAAAACTTTTTAAAAGACACCCACTTTTCTTTAGTTAATAATGTAAAAAAGACTGTGTTGACATGGTTAAATTCTCAGGACCCTCAGTTCTTTAGGAATGAACAAAATGGCTGGTATTACCACTTAAATTTGATGAAGCTTATATTGAGAAATAAATTTTATATTTATTTTTTAATCCATTTTCCATGAACTTTTTTTTTTTTTCTGAGATGGAGTTTCACTCTATTGCTCAGTTTGGAGTGCAGGGGCGTGATCTTGGCTCACTGCAACCTCCACCTCCTAGGTTCCAGCAATTCTCCTACCTCAGCCTTCTGAATAGCTGGGATTACAGGCACCCACCATCACGTCCAGCTAATTTTTTGTATTTTTAGTAAAGACAGGGCTTCACCATGTTGGCCACGCTGGTCTCGAACTTGTGACTTCAAATGATCTGCTTGCCTCAGCTTCCTAAAGGGCTAGGATTACAGGCATGAGTCACCGTATCTGACTTCCATAACTTTTTGCAGTTTGTTTATAATATCCAGAAAGCTCCCAGGGCCCTTCCAATGTCAAAAACACATTATCTTTTTCCCTGACCCTCTGTAAGTCTTCTGAATTCAAAGCTGGGTTCTGAGACCTACCAGTGTGAGAATGTATGTCCACTAATGTTTACATAAATATTGAACAAAAGTTTTCAAATTCATATTTTTCTCTTTTTGGGCCATGTAAATTCATAGTCAACAACTGCATTCTCACTTGACTTTAGGGGAGGGTATATCTCTCAAACTCTGTGGAAGTATTCATTCAGATGAAAACATTATGCTGACAAACTTCTGGTGAGTTGTTTGCTTATTTTCTGAAATCATGACATTAATTGGCCAAGAAGGAGGGTACAGTGTGCAGGAAACACATCAAAGGAGTTGAAAGGATGCTTCCAACTGCTCTCTGTCTTTATTGGAAATCCTCATGAGCCTCAGTGAAGGGTAAATCTACTTCACATTGCCCTTTTTTTCTCTTCTTTGGGCTATGTGATCTATGATTGCAATTAGCTTGGACATCAACATTGTAAATATGTGACAGCTATGGTTGCCTGATATAAACATGCTAAAACTGACAGCTTTAATGTAATCAACTCCATGCAGCAGGCACCTTGTAGGGCTGTAGTTTTGAGTATAGAACATCTGGAGCTACACTTTAATTGGTGGTTGTAATAGTTGCACAGCTGTTTGTAACAGTTCTAGCTATGTTAATCGCGGCTGCGATGATGCTTATCAGGAAGCAGCACCACAGAGACCAATTCATGAGTATCAACAGTTGTTGATTCATAAAGTCACATTGTATATTTCCTTACTTAGTCTCATATAAAAAGCACACAAAAAGAATAAATGAAATAAAAAGTTCCAATTCATCCATCTGTAAGCGTGTTTGATTTCAGAAACATTAACAGATTGTTTCCTGAAACATACAACCAACCCACTCAAAATGAGGGCCTATCATTGTGTTGCCGGGGACTCTCTGTAGAAATATGGGATAAAGTGTTGTTAACCTTCTATAAAAAAAAAATAGTATCTACCAGAATATCCCTGAGGAACTGAATGTGATATATGACACAGAAAATAAGCCACAAGTTTCATGAAAAAGATGAGAACTTCCATGTTCTAAACGGAACAGAGAGTATTTGTTTTTTTTCTTCACATGCATAATGGATTATCAGTAGGATAAAAGTGTTCAAAAAGTTCCAAACCCAGCAACAAGTCAGAATTTCTGCTCTGCTACTACTAATGTGGCCATCTTGAGCAAGCCATTTTGTCTTCCAAAGCCTCAGTTTTCTCGTCACTAGAATGAAAGAATTGGATTCGATTATTTCTGAAATCTCTTCTATCTCTCATATCTTTTGTACAAACTTGACTGATTTTTCTTTGTATTTTTTTAACAGGTCATTCAAGGGCTCTGATCTCACTTTTTAAAAGCTACTTACTCTCCTGAAATTCCTAGTTACCAAATAGAAAGACCCCAAATTCAGAAAACTAGGGCTCAACAATAGCAGAATAATGAAGAGAACTTTCTGGATAAGGGCTGTAAAACAGGGCTGAGAAAACACCGAATTCAGATGAGAGCCACTAACAGGGGTTCACTAAGAAGGAGTCTCCAGGCAAACTATCAACGAATGCTTGGAGTGGAAGGAAATTACTGACAGGTACTGAATAAAGCCATTTAAACATGTGGATAGAAGAAATGGTAATTGATGCCCTCAAAGAAAGCAAATTGGGGGAAAAACTAGCATATGAAATTTTAACCAAGAAAGGAAATGGGTTTGTGGCATGCTTTTTGGATCAACAATGAAAGTCGTAAGATGGCCATTGATTTTTGATGGAACAAAAAAGCTGAATGGTAACTAGATTGAAAACACACGAAAGAGAAATTTAGAATGGAGGTCGGTAAAGGAGCTAAATGTTTATCCACAGTCTTAAAACTAGACTGTAATTTCTGGACAATGTCAAAGCGATAATGTCTAAAATGAACAAATCAAGACATTAAAGACCAAGTAGATTATTTAGAAGATAATAGAGGTAAATACAAGAAGAAACAACAAAAGTAAACTAATGAAATAAATTGGTTTAGGGGAGTAGGGTTGTGGGGTGAGGGCAGATAAATTTTTTTTTTAATTTATTTGTCTTAATTGTTTTAATCTGTTATAAGCCTTTTAAAATGATGTGTCTTTTTGACATATATATGTATATTATTGGCATATATTTGACACATTTATATGGTTTACCCTGTAAAGCAATATTTAATCTGAAAGTAAATAAAAACTTTACTCCTGATTTTAGTAACAAATACAAGTCAGAGGCATTAAGAGACTGATGATTAGTTATGGAATTTGATGTTTCAGGGAACAAATATTTGGAGACTCGAGGGCCCTCAGGGCTCTCTTACTATACCTTCCCAAGAACAAGTGACATTCCTCACCATGACTTTGTACCCCTTCTGTTTTCATTGTCAAAAAAAATCTTTCTTCCTCTCCTTTTTTTTTTTTTGCCTACTAAATTATTTTTACATTAAAAAAATCAAAAATATCTTCTTTATAAAGGTTTTTGGATTTAATCATAACTTTAGCAGTTTTAATAATATTGATATGGCAATATGAAATTTGTAAAACGCTTTTCACAATATATTACTTCATTTATTCTTCATTTGGATTTGTTAGTGTAATACATTTATTGAGTTTCTAAGCTGAGTCAATTACCTTGACAAGAACTGGTGTTAAAATTACTGGCCTCATAGCACTTCACATTTTCAACAGGAGACAATCAAACACTGAAGGTGTGTGGATTAAAGATACTTGTTCTGTTTGTGGTTGTTTCTGTTTGTTTATCTCAGTCTTATGACTGAGGTAAAAAATGTGATACATAGTTTCTGGCTTGTATATTGGAATCTCGCTTTTTCTGTAATGAATATGTTTCAGCTCAAAATATATAATGAGACAAACATTCATCCATAACTTTATGACTGATTAATTTCCTTAAGTAAGAAAATGTAGCTGGATTCAGTCTTCTTTTCTCTTCTCATCCTCCCTCCTCCTCCCAAGCAACAGTCAACCAACAGGCTGCCTTGCTGCCTTTTCTCTGATCTACAGAAATGGTCAAGGGTAGGTTCACTATAAATATTCATACCTTGCTCAGAGACTGGGGCTTCAGTGATGAATTTTTCTTCCATCCCCAGTTGATAGTGCCCTGTTGGTGGCATGTACTCTAACCGTATATTGTAGTTTTATTTTCCTAGAAAGTATGAGATATTTACAACAATGCCATGGTTCAGTGGGAAATCTGAGTCTCACTTTCCCTGTGATTCACTTCTACTCTAAAAGAAAATACGCCTGGATCCCTGAGACAGGACTCAGACCCAGATCTCATTCTAAAACCTGAGTTGGATCTACTCTTTACCATGCACCTCATTTTGTCACTCACTCAACGCTCATGGACTGTTAATCTTTAAGGGCAGTAAAAATATCTCCACTTATCTTTGTATCTCCATGGCAAACAGCTCAGTGTCCTGTACATACAGTTGTTCAATGATCATTTTTTAAAACGAAATAACCACTACAGCCTTTTAATGAGAGTACTATCTCTGCAATTGAAACTATAACTATTTCTTGCTACTTCATTGCCACTTAAATATATTTCACATTTTTCCCAAAAAACACTTGTACAATTTCTAGGCAGACTGAAACTTCTAAAAGTCATACTCCCTATGCCAGAGCCACAAGGGAAATTAGTTGGAAAGCAAGGAAAATAATTTTTAAATTTTCTTTTGTTCTCCAGGGCTTGCATGAGGATGACACAAAGTATTCAGGAGATACCCAGATGGATATTTGATTTTCTATACCAGCTGAGACACAAACCTCTATCAGATAAGCAAGATCACCCAGTAACCTGAAACCAGTGGAACAGAACTCTTTCCATGTTAAACAAAAGCCATGGAGATGTGCCAGAGACTCAACAAATAAGAAAATATGTTACAGAATAAAAATCCAAAGTTCTGTTGAGTAAACACTGGGGGGAAAGAAAAGCAATATTTATTCTAAGTATTTATCCAGTTGGGGAAAATAGCAGAGTCCTGTTAGTGTGAAAGCCAGTATATATGTTCCAGAAATAAAGATATGTAATAAATAATTTTTTCCATCTAGCTAAATAGTTTTTCATTTTTATTCATTCATCCAACAAATATTTATCAAGTGCTACTACAGAAAATTTGGTATGTATTGAATATTTAAATGCATTCATAAATGTAAGAATGCATATGACCCAGAGAAAAAGTTATATAGAGAATCCCTGGAATGAAAGGATAGTCTAATAAGGTCCTAAAGTAAAAATAATTGCATGAAACTAGTATAATCTTTAACATAGTTTTTAAATATGGTCTTTTTATAGCTTTATTAAATGAAATTATAATTGGCATACAAAATCTGCACATAGTTAAAATGTATAATGTAAGAAATTTGACATATGCCTACTTCCCTAAGACCAACACCACAATCAAGATAATAAACATAACCATCCCCCCAAAAATTTCCTTGTGCCCTTTTACTAAGATGGTGCAAAAGTAATTGCGGTTTTTGCCATTATTTCCAATGGCAACTTTTGTACCAATCTAATACGATTTCTTCCCGCTATGCCTCTCAGGCCTTCTCCTCAGGCAATCATTGATTTGTATTCCATCACTCTAAATTAGTTTGCATTTTAAATGGTTGTAAATAAATAGAAACAAAGTATATGTACTCTTGTCTGCCATTTTTCACTCAGTATTATTGTAAGGTTGTTTATAGATTTATCAATAGTTATTTATCAATAACTATTCGATTTTATTGACGAGTAGGACTTTATGGTATAGCTATAGCACAATCTATTTAACCACTGACCTGATGATGGACATTGGTGTTGTTTCCAAGTTTGTGATATTAAAAATACAGATTCTACAAATATTCATGTAGTTTTCTGCATGGATATGTGCTTTCATTTCTTTTAATAGTTACCTAGAGTACAATGGATGGATCTGATGGTCATGCTTATTTAATTTTTAAAGAAAGCTCCAAAGTGATTTTGAAAGTGACTGTATTATTTTGCATCCCAACTATCAGTGTATGAGAGTTTCAGCTGCTTCACATTCTGGCCAACCTTTAGTATGGTCAGTCTTTATAATTTTAGCTGTCCTAGTGGGTGTGCAGTAATATCTTATTGTGGTTTTAAATAACACTTTCCTAATGATTAATAATATTAATCATCTTTATTACTATTAATTTAACATCTGTATATGGTTAATGCCCATGATGAGGTATCTGTTCAAATATTTTGCACTTATTTTGAGTTGTTAGTCTGCTTATTATGAAGTTCCAAGTGTTCTTTATATATTCAACAACATAAATTGTTGGACACATTTTACAAATATTTTCTATTAACCCGTGTCTTGTTTCTACACTTCCTTTTATTTTTCTTTTTATGCCCTCACTTTAACTTGAGCCTTTACATTTTCTTGACAATGTATTTTTAATTTTTTTCTGAAGTTTAACTTAAGGTCTTTTTTTTTTTACAGTTTAAAATTTAAGAAACCTTTGACAAATCCAAGTTTTCTTCTGTGTTTTCTGCTGTAAGTTTAGCTCTTGTGTTTAGATAAATGATCCATTTTGCCCTAATTATTGTACATGGTATGAAATATATGTCAAAGCTCATTTTTTTTTACATATGGTCATCCAGTGGTTTCAGGACTATTTGTTCAAAATATTATCTATTCTCAATGAATTGCTTCGCTATCTTTGTCAAAAATTAGTTTATTATATATGTGTATGTTTATTTCTGTAATCTCTGTTCTGTTTTACTAATCATTTTGTTTTTATTGTTTCAAGTATCAATACTATCTTGATTATTGCGGCTTTATAAAAAAAAGTTTTTCAACTTTATTCTTTTATATTTTAAGTTGATTATGCAAGTTCCATGGCATTTCCATATAAATTTTGAAATCACCTTGTCAATTTCTTTAAAAAAAAACCTGTTGTAATTTTGACTGGAATTGTGTTGAATATAGAGACCAATTTGAAAGAGAACAAAAACTTAAAATAATTAAGTCTTCTGATTCATGAAAATGAATTTTATTGTTCAATTGTCAAATATTAAACCAACCCTGCATTCCTGAAATACCACTTGATCCTAAAATATTACCCTTTTAATATTTTGTTAAATTTAGTGTTCTAAAATTGAATTTAAAATTTCTGGCCAGGGAGGTGGCTCATGCCTGTAGTCCCAGCACTTTGGGAGGCTGAGGCAGGGGGACCGCTTGAGGTCAGGAGTTCATTCAAGACCAGCCTAGCCAACATGGTGAAACCCTGTCTCTGCCAAAAATACAAAAAAAATAGCCAGCTGTGGTGGTAGATGCCTGTAATCCTACCTACTCCAGAGGCTGAGGCAGGAGAATCACTTGACTCCAGGAGGAGGAGCTTGAAGTGAGTGAGGTGAGACTGTGCCATTGTCCTTCAGCCTGGGCAACAAGAGCAAACCTGTGTCTCAAAAAAAAAAAAAAAATCCTGTATTAGTGTTCATTCTGTTTGTGTTTGTCTAGTGTTAGTATCACTGTAAATCTTGCCTAATAAAATGAGTAAAAAATACTCACTTTTCTTTAATTTTTTTTGGAAGATTTTGTATGGAATTGGTGTTCTCTCTCTGTCTGTCTCTCTCTTTCTTTCTTTTAGTCATTCTCACTCTGTTGCCTGGGCTGGAGTGCAGTGATGCAATCTCGGCTCATTGCAACCTCCAATTCCCGGGTTAAGGCGATTCTCCTGCCTCAGCCTGCGGAGTAGCTGGGATTACAGGCGCCCGCTACTACGCTGAGCTAACTAATTTGTTGTACTTTTAGTAGAGACAGGTTTTCACCATGTTGACTAGCCTGATTTCGAGTGCCTGACCTCGTGATTCACCAACCCAGGGCTCCCAAAGTGCTGGGATTACAGGCATGAGCCACCGCACCTGGCTGGAATTGGTATTATTTCTTAAATGTTTGGTAGAATTCTCCAATGATGCCTCTGGGTCTGGAATTTTCATGTTGTAAAATGTTACCTATTTCTTTTCAATTGAGCTTTGAGAGTTTAGCTTTTTCAAGAATTTTTTTCATTTGTTAAACTTATTGACCTAAAATGTTTGTAATATTTCCCTAGCAGTCTTCTAATATGTACAGAATCTGTAGTGGTATCATTCCTCTTATTTGTGATATTTGGTAACTTGCGTTTATTTTTATTTTTCCCAATCTATTTGACTAGGGGTTTATACATTTTTATTGACCTTCTCAAAGACACCCTTTTTAAATTTCATTTGTTTTTTCTCTATTATTGACTCCATTTATGTCTGTTTAAATTATCTTTCTACTGCTTACTTTGAGTTTCGTTTGCCCTATAGTTTCTAATTTTTTAAAATGGAAGCTCAGATCATTTAAGAACTTCCTGTTTTGTTGTCATTTCTAATAGAGACATTTAGTTCTATAAACTTTGCTCTAGATACTATTTTATCTTCATCATACAAATTTTTGTATGCTTTGTTTTTATTTTTACTTACTTCAAGATACTCAATTCTCTTTTATTTCTTTTTTAACTCATTAGTTATTTACAAATATGCTATTTAATTTCCAAATATTTATTTTTTCATTGATTTATGTGGTCATAGAACATGCTTTGTCTAATTTGAATCCTCTTAAATTGATTGTAACTTATGTTATGGCTTAAAAATATTGCCTGTTTTGGTAAATGTTCCATGTGCACTTGAAAATAATATTTGTTATTCTTTTTTGGAGTATGGTGCTCATATTTCGGTCTTTTATTCTTTTGTGTTTCATTGTGGATAATTTCTATTGATTTCTCTTCAGGTTCATTAATCTTTCGTCTACAATATTTAATATATTATTAACCTTCAAAGCATGTTTTCACTTCAACCATTATAGTTTTCATTTCTAAAAGTTTGATTTTCACATTTTCTATGCCTCTATTTAATAAACTCATTTTTTAACCTTTTTGAGTATATGAAATAAAATAACTACTTTAATATCTATTAATTACATCATTTGTCATTTTAAAATCTGTTTCTACTAATTGGATTTGCACCTTCTGTGTCATATTTTCTTGCTTTTTCACATGCCTAGGCATATGTGACAAGATGAGAAACATTGTGATTTTCAGCATATCGTGAATATTTGTGCTGGCTCTTTTGCATTTCTATAAATATTTTTAGTTTTGTTCTGAGATATCATTAACTTACATGGAATCAATTTGATTATTTCAAGCCTTGCATTTAAGCTTTCTTAGTTGACATCAGAGAGGAAAACATTTAATATAAGACTAGTTTTGCTCCACAATTGAGGCAATGACCCTCAAAGTACTCTACCTAATGTTTCCAGATAAATAAGATTTTTCAGTCTGGCTGGTAGGAATACTAGTACTCTGTGAACTGAAAATTGGTTCTTTCTTCTTATGTGGATGGTTATTGCCCTTGTCTTGGATAGTTTCATGACACATAACACTGAACAACTCTAATGGGACATACTGTAGATTTCTGAAACACTCTCTTCAATGCACTACTCTGAGACCTGAGCTGCCTTGGACTCTTTGAACTTAGTCCAGACTCTATCTCCTCAACTCAAGGAGGCCCTCACATTCTGCCTGTGCTGCTACCAGGGTTAATTATATGATTCATTTGTTTCCTGTTTGTCAGTATTACTGTTTTTTTGTGTCTGATATCTCATGTCAGAACACCATTGGTTAATATATTTGTCCAATATTTTTATTATTTGAGATGGAAGGAAAAATTGGGTCTCCATTACTCCATCTTATCCAGAAAATAATTAAGACACTTGAATATTAATTTGTTTAACAACTGGACTTTTTTAGTCGTTTGTAGTTTACTTTATCATTCTCTACTACATATCTTCAAAATAATTTTTTCTTTTGCTTTTGAAAATTTTCTTTATTTTTTTATCAGAAGAACTGCCAGCAAAAATTTGGTCTTCAAGGAACAAAAAGGTCTATGGTGTGTCATATGAAATGCCATGTCATAAGTTTGTTATAATGCTTTCATTGGTATTTTCAAACAGTCTTCATGAGAGATCATTTCAATAAATATCAAACTGTTTTTAATGATTAGAGTAGTAGGAAATAGTATAGACAGAGAAAATCCACAGAGGTATAGAAGCTGGTATCCAATATTATAGTCACTCAGGTTGTTTCAGTTAGGTCTTTGTGATTAAAAAGAGAGCCTTTCAGCCAGATGCAGTGGCTCACGTCTGTAATCCCAGCACTTTGGGAGGCCAAGGTGGGTGGATTGCCTGAGGTCAGGAGTTAGAAACTAGCCTGGCCAACATGGTGAAACCCCATCTCTACTAAAAATACAAAACATTAGCCAGGCATGGTGGCAGATGCCTGTAATATCAGTTACTTGGGAAGCTGAGGCAGGAGAATAGCTTGAACCCAGGAGGCAGAGGTTGCAGTGAGCAGAGATAGCACCATTGCACTCCAGTCTGGGCAACAAGAGAAAAATACTGTCTCAAAATAAGGAAAGAAAAATAAAAACAAAAACAAAAAAAAGAGAGCCTTTCATAAGTAGATGAAAATAGGAATGGTGGTTGTTACAGCAATCAATATAGAATCACATGGAAATAATCCAAGAAAATACATTAATGTATCATTGAGCATCATTGAAACGCAAACTAAATCCAGAAACTGGAACATGATTTCATTGCACTTCAATCTATGCTTCACTACTGTTATGATCGCTATTCTCTCTGCTTTTTTTGTTATTTCATTTAGATGTCTTCGTGCAGCCTTTTTCACCATCCACCAGCTTTACGGACCTCTATTCTGTGCATGTGTTTCTCTAAATTCAAGTTCCTGACTACTCAGGCAGGTCTGTTATGATATCCAAGCCAAGCTCCACCCTTGCTGTAGATTCTTTCCTGTTTATTCCTACTACCAGCTACTTCAGTTACTTTATAACTCACAATTCAAGTATCCAAAAGTGGGAATTCCATCTACCCAACTCATCTTTTGGTACAAGACCACACCAAAGTCAACAGTTCAGCTTATGAATTGATTGCCTAGTGATTAGGTACACAAATATTTAAAGCTTCAGGATATGATCATATAGATAACCTTAGTAAATATATAGGTGAATGCAACTTTCTTTAAAATAAGCTGTAAACTGAGCAAACACCAGCTTTCACAAGTCTGATACTTATGTAGACAAGAAATGAGAGGGCAGAATCAGAAGCAATGGACAAAATTTACAAGAAGATAGATTTTGGAAAAAAGCACTGTTAAGTATGTTTTTAAAATTCAAATATGGTATAGGGTGAGACCTTTAGGTTTATCCTTGAAATTTTGATTTGTATGTATTTTAGATTATATTACAATCTTATACCAGCATAAATGCTGGCATTTCTCCAAAGACTACAATCTGTAGTATGAATGCTAAAAATAAAAAATGAAAACAAAAAGAGAAGAAGGAATTGCAATAGTTTATCATTTCTTTCTATCTTATCAATGTTAATTATTCAGAATGACAAGAGGGAAGGATGAATTAATGCTTGATGTTTTGCAAAATGCAAAAATTGTCTCAGGATTGTTCTGAAATTTAAATGTGAAGACCTAAATATTTTTTCCCCTGACAGCTTTACTTGCAACTGGAGAAATTTCCAGAAATGCATCTGCTAACAATTGTCTCCTAGATGTCTCTTATTCACGCTTGGTTCTTTAGAAGAAATCGTGCTTCCATCAATGACATTTTCTTTTCACAGTTTTAATTGTCAGTCAGTCAACATCTACCTTTGCCAAATGTCTGAAATAGTAGATAAGGGAAAAAGGTCCCATAAAATAGGACAGTATCTTCCTAAATGCAGAATATTATTATCTGTGACATTAGTCATAAAACTAAATCTTTAAAGTCTAAACTAGATAAACAGAAGAAAAATTATTAGACATTTATATCAAAATGTCCTGGTCGATCATATCATATTTGGCTCTTTTAAAATGTAAAGCTGGTACTTAGAGTTGTTGTGCAACAGGAACAAGTGGCAAAACTGCCACATATATAAAAAAGCCTTTACAGAATAAGATTTTTAAAGTAGTCTAATCAAGCACATCCTCAGGCAAATGTTTGCAAAAATCTTTTTATACAGAATGAACCATTAAAATTAAAAAAATGAGTAGATGTACCCTACTTCTAGGAGAAGAATAAATGTAATATCTAAGCATTGGCCAGTCATTAAATTAAAAGCAATTTTGATAGTTAACTATGCAGAAACAGAAATATAAATCTGAAACACAGCTGTAATCACTCTATGAAAAAAATCTCTGCTATTAAACACTTGGCAAAGTGGACAGGCTAACGATGTAGTAAAATCCTTTGCATTAAATTCAGTCTGTTACCCCTGATGGAGATTAGGCATCATTAGATTTTGGTGCATATTTCTGTTATCTTGCATTAAAGAGAGAGCTATGCATTTATTTCACAGAATTGATTTCAATGGTTACAATATTAACTCCGGTTGTTCCCTTAAAAAAATTATCTAGTAATTTAATAACTTTCCATTGAGCAAATTAATTGTAAATACTTCTGTTTTCATCATGAATTTGTTGACTTAAAGACAGCATTCTCTTTTTTTTATATAGGATTTTCCTTTGTGTCGGTGGGAGAATCCTCTTCTATCAATGCATTAGTTTGCTCACTCATATGCGGATGTCGTTATTCTTTCTACATCTATTAAAAGATTTTGAGACAAGCTGCACAACAAACATTTTTTAAGATTAAACATAAAATAAGATTCATAAAAGTTCAGTGATAGTTATGAAATGTTGCAACTATGGACACGATAAAAATAATATACATTTTTTTTTTTTTTGAGACAGAGTTTCACTCTTGTTGCCCAGACTGGAGTGCAATGGTGGGACCTCGGCTCACTGCAACCTCTGCCTCCTCAGCTCAAGCGATTCTCCTGCCTCAACCTCTGGAGAAGCTGGGATTACAGGGGCTTGCCATCATGCCTGGCTAATTTTATTTTATTTTTAGTAGAGACGGGGTTTCACCATGTTGGCCAGGCTGGCCTCGAACTCCTGACCTCAGGTGATCCACTCACCTCTGCCTGCCAAAGTGCTGGGATTACAGATGTGAGCCACCATGCCCAGCCCCATTTAAATTTTTTAATGAGAGACATACACTACTTTATTTCCAAACTGGAACCTTTGCTTTAAATCTATAACAATTATCGTTTTAGTTTCTCTCTTTCTTCCTCTTAGGTGCAATCACTATCACCACTTCTATCATCATCTTAAGCATAATGATGGTTGTTCTTCATTTTCACTCTCTGCCTCTAACTTGTTCTCAATATTAATGTGTGGCACCTAAGATAATGCTCCTAATATATAATTTTCTCAAATGTAATAACATACTTCTTATAAAAATATCAAATGAACATATGTCTGTGATATTATTTAACTCATTAATTAATGAAGCAATGTTAAAACTGGCTCACATGAGAATTTAAGGTGGTTAGCTATTTATAGAAAATTTAATAAAGCAATGTTAGAGTAAGATTTCTGAATAAGATACAACACTAGTTAACATCCAATAGGTTAATAAAGCATAACCTTTGTGGTTATCTATTCTTCTGGAAAAAAATGATTTGCATCTCTATCAGACATAAATCTACAAGTGAATTTCTACCCCTTTCACACTGTTAAAGAATTTAGTCAATAAAAAGTCAATCAAAAGGGCAAACCCAGCACTGCTTTGAGAGAACACCCAATAAGCTCCTTTGTCATTTCCACGTTTTCATAATATTTTGATAGGGCCTTGAAAATAACTGACATTTATGAAATATATGTGGAATTGGAGAAGTAGAGACGTGGTGGATCTGAAGTTCTTTATACCATGTTTTTGGGATTTCACTAGTTAAAAACTCTGCTTAAAAGCCATATGAAGCTGGGTGTGGTGGCACATACCTCAGCAAGCTGAGGTGAAAGAATCACTTGAGCCCAGGAGTTCGAGGCTGCAGTGAGCTATAATTGTGCCACTGCACTCCATCCTGTGCAATAGTGAGACTCCATCTCTAAAAACATTTTTAAAAAACGAACTAAAGAAAGGCCATGTGATTTGTCAAGCAGGCTCCACTAGACAAGTAACAGGATCAAAAAGGTCAGGGGACTCAGAAGAGATGTGTTACTGCTTTCTGAGCAAAGCTGGATAAATGGTCCTGGGAAAATATAAATATTACTGTCCTGTGATATCTTAAAAACTTGAAAGAATAAAGGCATTTTACACACTTCTGCAATTAGAATGAACTTTTTCCACATATCCTGATGAGTATACTGCTACATATGAAGCCTCCTACAGATTGGGGCTTCTTTTTAAGTTGGATGTTGTAAGAGAGAATTGATCAAAAGTTCAAATTTAAGCATGGATGGCCTCAAAAATTGTGTTTCTATTCATTTATTTATTTTCGAGACAGTGTCTTGCTCTGTTAGCCAGGCTGGAGAGTAGTACCATTCAGGACATAGGCATAGGCAAGGACTTCATGACTAAAACACCAAAAGCAATGGTCACAAAAGCCAAAATAGACAAATGGAATCTAATTAAACTTCAGAGCTTCTGTACAGCAAAAGAAACAATCATTAGAGTGAACTGGCCACCAACAGAATGAGAAAAAATTTTTGTAGTCTACCCGTCTGACAAAGGGCTAATAACCAGAATCTACAAAGAAGTGAAACAGATTTACAAGAAAAAAAAATAAACCTATCCAAAAGTGAGCAAAGGATATGAACAGACACTTTTCAAAAGAAGACATACATGAAGCCAAAAAAAAAATATGAAAAAACGCTCATAATCGCTGGTCATTAGACAAACGCAAATCAAAACCACATTGAGATACCATCTCATGCCAGTTAGAATGGCAATCATTAAAAAATCTGAAGACAACAGATGCTGGAGAGAATGTGGAGAAATAAGAACACTTTTACACTGTTGGTGGGAGTGTAAATTAGTTCAACCATGTGGAAGACAGTGTGGGGATTCCTCAAGGATCTAGAAATAGAAATTCCATTTGACTCAGCAATCCCATTACTGAGTATATACCCAAAGGACTATAAATCATTCTATTATAAAGACACATGCACACACATGTTCATCGTGGCACTGTTTACAATAGCAAAGACCTGGAACCAACCCAAATGCCCATCAATGATAGACTGGACAAGGAAAATGTGGCACATATACACCATGGAATACTACGCAGCCATATAAAATGATGAGTTCATGTCCTTTGTAGGAACATGGTTGAACCTGGAAACCATCATTCTCAGCATACTGACACAAGAACAGAAAACCATCGCCACATGTTCTCACTCATAGGTGGGTGTTGAGCAATGAGAACACTTGGACACAAAGAGGGGAGCATCCCACACTGGGATCTGTTGGCAGGGGGCTATGGGTGGGATAGTGGATGGGAGGGTGGGGGAGGAATAACATGGGGAGAAATGTCAGGTATACATGATGGGGGGATGGTGGCAACAAACCACCTTGTCATGAATGTACCTGTGCAACAATCTTGCATGATCTGCACATGTACCCCAGAATCTAAAGTACAAAAAAAAAAAGAATGAGAAGACATTAGATTAGGGGGTTAATATGTGATATGATTTGGCTTTGTGTCCCCATCCAAATCTCATCTAGAATTGTAAACCACAGGTGCCAAGACAGGGAGCTGTTGAGAGGTGACTTGGTCACGAGAATGATTTTCTCCATGCTGTTCTCATCATAATTAGGGAATTCTCATTGGAATGGATGGTTTTAAGCGTCTGACAGTTCCCCCTTCATGCTTGCTCTGTCTCTCTCCTGCTGCCATGTAAGATGTGCCTTGCTTCCCATGCACCTTCCACCATGATTATAAGTTTCCTGAGGCCTCCCAGCCATGTGGAACTGTGAGTCAACTAAACCTCTTTCCTTTATTAATTACCCGATCTCTGGTGGTATCTTTATAGGAGTGTAAGAACAATATGCTTAGAAAAATGTGTAATGTATGTGAGGCATTATAAAAGTGTTAACTATGGCTACTAACCTCATTTAGTAGTTGTTCATAATACACTTAAAATGTCAGTACCCTTCTTAACACTTAAAATGTTGGTACCTTTCTCTGTAAGAGAAATATTTCTCTTACAGTTTTTCAGGTCAGAAATTCAACATGGTATCACTTGGCTTAAATCAATGTATCAGCTAGACTTCATTAATTTCTGGAGGCTCTTGGGTAAAATTTGTTTCCTTCCCCTTTCCAGCTTTCTGGCTTCTGCCCACATTCCTTGGCTTGTGACCCCTTCTTCCAACTTCAAAGCTAGTAACTGCAGGTTGAGTCCTTCTCATGCTATCATTTCTCTTGTTTTCTACAGCCAGGAAGGTTCTCTGCTTTGAAGGAATTATGTGCTTATATTAGGACCATCAGAATAACCCAGGATGACCTCTTCTCAACGTCTTTAATCTTAATCACATTTGCAAAGTCCCCTTTTCCATGTAAAGTAACTAAGGATAAGAGCATAGAGATATTTGGGGGCTACTATTCTGCCTATCACTTCTTACTATTCCGTACAAATATAGACACACCCACACTTTATGTATATAATAATTTTACCACATCTTACTCTTTCATTTCTACTGAATAAAACAATTTCACAATGTCCCTTAGCTATAACAGGGATAAAGTATTTTATCTTAACCCATTATCTATAAAGGAAATAGGAATTTTACTTTTAGTTTTTGCCAAAGCTATTACTTCTGGGAGATTAGGGCAGTGGCTATATTTCAGAATCTCATTTCCAGGACTGTTCAAATTAAAAGAAGGGATGATCCCCATATGCCTTTTCAAAATAATTAATGACACTTCTTTTTGCCTCTTCAGATAGGTAGTCAAAGAACTCCCTAATGAAGGACAGGACAGGCTGCTGTCCATTCTTGAGTGCTTCTTACTCCAAATATCTCCCCTGTTCTTTGCTGCAGGAAATTCCCATGGTAATATAGTCCTCATTCTTCAAGAAAAGGAATATTTTAAGAATATATTTTTGCAATGATTAAAACAGTGATTAATACTCTGACTCAATTGCTGTTAGTGAATATGAAAATAGAAGGTGAAGAGGGTGGAAAATGATCTGGAAGCATTATAAAGAAAGAAGCACTATAGAGGAGTAGCTGGAGGTGCAGGCTGCCTTACATCTACTGAAGGTCACCTAGGACCTTGAGGAACCCAATGGAAGGAGGGGATTTCAAGAATTGCACATCATGAATTCAGTATGTTGTCAAAGAGGAGCATGCCAGTCAAACTCACCTTGTGCTTAACTAAGCTGCCAGAGGTTCTACTGTTGGGTCTTAGAAAGTGATTCCCCAAAGCCTGGCTCTTTAAACATGTAGAGGCCTTTAAAGGTGTCTCAGAACTAAGGTCCCTGTAAGCTTGTCTTGTCCTCAACCCCATCCAAATATAAGGAGGGATTCTCTCTGGAATTTCCTTACTTGACCAAGAAAACTTCTTTCCAAAAGAAATGCTACTGTCTTAAACTCTCTTCCTGGGGATCTCATCAAATAACCAGGAAAGATAAACGGACCAGAGAAGAGAAGAAACTGGGAGTTGTTGCCATGCTTAGACAGGCTTTTCATCTATTCTTCCGAAGGAAATTCCAAGATATTACCTGGGGAACTTTATATGCATAATAAAACAACATTTTCCCTATGCAGCTCTGCCCCTCACCTTCCCTTAATGTCTGCATCCCAGGTCCTTACATCTCTACTCTATGAGAAAGTATTTGAGCATCAACCATCTGGTCCCTATTTGAGTTCATATTTTGTATAACCCCATGCACAAGTTGCATATTAATAAATTTTGTATATCTTTTTTCCTATTAATCTGCCTTTTGACAGTTGATTTTCGGTGAACCTTCAAGGGGAAAAGGGAAAGTTTTCCCTTGGACCCTGCAATGTAGTGGCTGCTCCTAGGCATGAAATCCTATTTGCGGACTTGGCATATAGCTTCACACCAAGCTTCCTTCCTTCAAAACACATCAGCCTCACAAAGTTACGTGAGGATTGTATGAAATGATATATGAGAAGATAGCATGTAAATTTAAATGTTTGATTCAAAAGTGAATGTTATTATATTTATCTGCCTATATACTACTTACTCAAACTCACCACAGATATAACAATTTATGTTCTGCAGTGCAATGGCTTGTATGGTCTTGGTAAATAAATTTATAGGAGGCCTTTAGTTTAAACTACACTCTTGCACTAGGCCCAACAGATAAAACCAAAATGGAGTCACTCATGCTAAAGTTCCACACCACCAACCCAAAACTAACTTGTTTAACTGAGTTTCTGAGAAAACAGGAGAGACAGAAAGATATCCCAAACAGGCCACTTTTTGTCAGGAATAATAAGAAAATCCCATCTACTTTAACCTTTACAGGAAAAGCAACTTTGAAGGAACAATCTTCTTTCAGATTTCTAATTCTGCTTTCCTCATCCTTTTCCTGTCTGCAAAACCAAGCTCTTCTGCTTGGCTCATAGGAGCATTCTCTATTTCAGAGAATGAGATATTGCCCAATTCTAGAATTACAAATTAAAGCCAATGAAGATCTTTAAACTAAATCTGTTGTAATCTTATCTTTTGATGCTCTTGAGAAATTATTTTCATGAATAGAAAAAAAAAGGAAGAGAGAAAGGAAAGGAAAGGAAAGGAAGTGATGGAGGGAGAAAGAAGACGGGAAGGAAGGGGGCTAGAGAGGGAGGAGGAGAGAGAAATATAAGAAAGAAAAGAGGGAAAAACTGTATGTATGAAATCTAACATGTACAATTATTTTTTCATTTCTAAAGCAATTCCGTATTTGTGTATATAAAATTTTAGTGAAATATCTATAGGCAGAAAAGTGATCTCACTTTCAAGTACAATTTTATGTTATTTAATAGCCCCCCTTAATAGTTAGAAATGTAGTACTTTGAGCAGCAGATACTCTTCTAGTAGTAGAAATCTTCCTACACAAGTGTCATGAGGCGTATGTAATATGACCAATTTTGTGTCACACACCTCACTCACACACACACATGCACACACAAACACACACACACATTAAATGATTTAGGGTATATGGCAAATGTGAAGCAGAAGAAAAGTACTGAACGGAGAATCACATTACCAATTAGTTGCCTTCTTAGCCAACATATTTTTATGTGTCCCTGGACCAGTCACGCAGTCTCTTCGAACCTCAATTTCTTCATCAATGAAACTGGGGATAGGAATAAATTATTCTTAATTCTAAAACTCAATTCATTTCATGCCAAACCTAATTTGTAAACAGAATTAATTTTTTCAAAGCAAATGGCAACAAGCTCCTAAGGCAAACATTATAATTTTAAACATGAACAAATAATTAAAAAATTCATAGATAATGATGAAATAATAGACTCGCATTACATCTATATCATATTTCAGACTGTCTTACTACCTCCGACCTACCCCCAAAAGTGTAATGGCAAGCAACTTTTAAAATAAGACTAAGATATTCATTATTTTTTCTCACTATTGTACCCATTGCCCACCTCAGAGACCTCAATCTCCATTTCATGTTACATTCTCACAGAATATATGAATTAAAGGTTTCTGAGATTACCAGAAGACTTATCCCAGTTGTGCTCATGCTGAACTCTACCTAAGCCTACCACCTCTTAAAAAAAATAAATGTTACCACCCCAACACACCATGATTACCCCTTCTCCCTCACAATTATTTTTTTGCTGCATATTCTTGGAGTCTTCTTCAATGACACATGAGACTAAAAAAACAGATCATTTTTCTTTAGAATATAGATTAATAGTTTCATCATTTTGTAGCACTCTTCAATGTTTCAGTAAAGGCAGACTCTTACTACCCAAGTTAAAATAAGAAATTCACTGACCAAATTCCATTGGTCGGAGCAAAGCAAATCTATCAATTTTTCTAACTTTATGGGATTTGGCTGCAATACACTAAGTCTCATCAAATCTGCCTTTACTAAGTTATAATTCACATTTTTCAAAACGACACAATATTTAGCTAGATCCACATTATTATTTTCATGGTCTTCACATAGTTCCATTAACATGTGCCTTTTGAATCAGCTTCAACAATTTCATGACTGTAATAAACTGAATATAAAACACAGTGCTTTTCTTTTAAGAGATAAAGATTGCTGTCCAAAATGAACAGTTTCTCTCTTTAAAAAGGAATCTAAAAACAAGAGTTGTTTTCTTAGATGTCTCAACACTGTAAGAGTAAAGAACCTGCTTCCTAGCAAGACTGGCAGCCACGTCCGAGTGCAGGATGTGAGATTCCAGGAAGACAAGTGGAAATGAGGCAAGTCTCCTGTGGAGAAACGGGAAGTGTGCCTAGTCAAGAGCTGTGATACTTTTTTCCATATGACATTTGTTAAACTATTAAAGTTGGGGAGGGGTGGAATGTGTTCAGGAAAAAAAGAAAAAAAAAGCACTATCCAGACCAGAAGCTGTGTTGTCCCTGGGAACAGAGTAAAATAAAAAAAAAACAAACTTCCTGGCAAGGCAAGCCAGCTGAAAGCTCAGCCCTGTGTTTGTACTAACAGCCTTCCTGCTGATCTGACCTCTCCAGAGACCATAAGGCCATCGGCTTCCCTCACAGTGGTTATCATCCTGTTTTCAAAAACTACATACTGTATTGCATCCAAATCGCAGGCCCTTCTGAGTTGGAGATCAGCATATTAGGTTAAAGCTGAACTTAGGGAAATATTTTAGTGCATACACCTCTGCAATTCATTCACTAGGGAAGGACAAAGAAAAAAAGCTGAAGATATAGTAATAAATAATTGTTAACTAGGTCAGACTTCACTATAGAAGTTTTTCAAAATTCTTGGACTAACTTTTTGTCTATTTTCTGTTGCTTATAACAGAAAACCTGAATCTGGGTAATTTATAAAGAAAACAAACGTATTCCTTACAGTTATGGGGGTTGAGAAGTCCAAAATCAGGGGTTCAAATCTGGTAAGAGCCTTCTTCCTAGTGGGAACTCTCTGATGGGGCCAAGGTGGCACAGGGTGTCACTTGGTAGGGGTCTGAGCATGCTAGTTTACCAGCTCAGGTCTGTCTTCCTCTTCTTATAAAACCACCAGATCCCTTCCCATGATAACCCATTAATCCATTTATTCATGATTAATCCATTCATGAGAGCAGAGCCCTGTTAAAACCCCTGCCTCTCAATATTACCACATTGAGGATTAAATTTCAGCATGACTTTTGGAGGGGACAAATATTTGAATCATAGTATTTACTGTGAGAGCTTTGACTGAATTCTTTCAAATTTCCACAAAAGGAAGCTGCTTCATTACTCTTTCACAGGAAAATAAAAAATATTTTCCTGTGTAGATTTTACAGAGATACATGACCTTATTCAAGGCACACATTTCAATACATACTTATGTCATTGTTTGACTGTAAGTCTTGCTAACTCCTTGTGAAATGCAAAAGCACTTCAGAGCACTAGCAGAAGCCCTTAAAATGTTACCTAAGTACTGGTTGAGTAGATTAAATAGCACCAACCACGGAAATGAAAATAATTGGATATTTCCATCTTGAAGTGCAATATAAAGAATTAGGAGGACAGAACTAGACAAACACTCTAAAAGTCTGGAATCTAATCTCCATGTCTTTGATCCTCTGTACATTCTATCTAATGCTCCCCATCAGAACATTGCACAATTTTGTCCTGCCTTCACAATCAGATTTTTAAAGCAATAATTTACTCTGGCTGGACTTCTATATATGTGTGCTGTTTATTCTTCAACATGCTTTAACATTTTTTCCATTCTGACTCATTCACTAAGACTCTTCTTATGGATATCAAAATACTTCCAGCTGTTAAATTCACATCTTATAATATTTTTCACCACTATTTGCCCATTTTCCCTTCCAGAAACTCTCTGCTATCATGGCTTCCACAACCCAAATAACTCCTATATTTCCCTCACTTCCCTAAAACCTCTTTTTCAGAATTATTTGGGAGCACATTTCTTCTGCCCTCTCCTTAAATGTTTGAGTTCTCCAAAAGCTCATCTATCTGCATAACTTCAAATCCCAAAGCATTTGTCTTTAGCCTAGATCTCTCTCTTCAGAAAGCACATCCAATTTCTTCTGAAAAACTCTGCTTATAAATTCCATGAATATCACAGCAGTTATTATAATACCTGATATTCAATAGAAATTCAAAATAATTGTATGAGTAACTGAGAAAACACATAGATGACTCTCTTTTCCTCTTATAAAAATGAGTTGACTATTTTCTGAAGTGTCATGTGGTCATTGTTTACTGTTTGGGGACCTATACTTATCTATCTCTACTGCAGGATTCTTGAAGAACAAGGACTGCTGTCTTTATATACCCTATGCCTAGGGCAGTGCCTTGTACAGAGTTAGCTTCTCATCAAGAATTTCTTACTAAATATGTATTGATAAATATATTACATATGTGAATTTAAAAAATAAAACTCGTATTTTAAAGAGCCATTTAAAATAAATTTAAAAATTTAAAATAAGATCTAGAAAGCCTAATCTAGCCTAACACCCTCCTTTTATAGAAATGATAACCTTCTTACCTACAGAGCTAGTTAGTAGCTATTGTTACTAGAACCTACTTCTTTCACCTCTGAAGCTTGTGATATTTTGTATATAATAGTTACATTCACATAATTAGCAAAACAATGATCAATCATAAATATTAAATTTTTCCTATTGAGTGTCCTCTCCACTGATTCCCTGGGTCCTTCTAATTCTCTTAAATCAAGTAACATTAAAAATTTATGGCGTTCCTACTATCTACTGAACACTCATATATGTTAGGGCTTTTGATTCTTATACCAACACCACAATATAGTTACTTTTATTTCCGTTTTACAGATGAGGAAGTAAATTGGCTAAGCTCTTAAAGTTGTAGTCTTAAAGTTGTAGGGTAGAACACTATATGCAATTTCTGTCCTTTTACAGGATGGTGATATACTCTGCTGTATCACTTAGATAAAGTACTGCAGTTCATTCCTACCCAAGTCATAATCCTTGTGGACTCTTAGAAGATACATGTGTCTTTCTGTCTTTAAAAAGTTGACTGCACTAAGAAAATAAGGCACACGATATTCTTTTTATTGCCCATTATCAGACCTAACAACAGGCAAGAACTGTGGGTTATTCCTAAAAGTTCAACCAAGATTTCATGAAAATGTTTAACTTCCACAGCAAGATGTAAACTCTTTTAAACATCCCATAAGATGTATAATACAGCAGCAATTCATTTCATAAGGATCAGATATAAGGTGAAATTAATATTGTTCTAACAGGCTCCAAAGAACACATCTGACAAGCAGGAGACATTATAAGATCCCTGTCTAACTGTTGCCTTTCACTGGTGCTGGGATGTTTCATTTTTTTTTTTTTTCGTTTAATGTCTTCAAAATTGTCAAAAGCCGTTCATTAACTGAGTTGTACATCAACTTTTTCATACAGGAGAAAATAATTTTCATGAAATTATAACTTTCCATGTGTCAGCTCTTATTTTAGAAGCTGGAGACCATATAGTTCATAGCTGAGTGTAATTATTGTTTGTGGGAAAGAAAGCCAATTAACCTTTCAGGAAATAGTATTACAATTAAATCTTCAATATGTTGCATAGTAAATACTTCCCAATGAACTTTCCTTCGGAGTTGTTAAAAAATCTTTAGCTAAAAATTGATGCAGCAAATTCTCAGCAATGTTGAAATTCAAAATAAGCGACTTTCTTTCTTATTTCAATAAAGAAAAAGTTGTAAATTTCTACACTAATTTTAAATAAGCTCACCCTTAAAATAATTAAAAAAAAAGGAAATATGGCTATTCCAACACAATAAAAAGTGAAGCTGATATAAGGTAATAATGGTGAATGCTGAACCCTACAGAAACCATTGTCATTACGTAAACCATTGTCACTACCATTATATAAAATAATATAGTGAATTATCAACATTTTCTGTATTTTTTCCCAAATAATGGATTGAATAGTGATTTACATCTTTGTCTTAATAGTCTGAAGTTATTAATTTCCCCATAGGACCTTACCTCCCATATATGCAAGTAAATTTGAAGATCAACAGAAATGTCAAGTAAATCGGAAACAATAAACTTTGCAGTACTCTCTGGAATCAGTAGGAAACAGACTCTTTTTTTGTTTCATTTCCTTTCTTAGAAAGGCAACATAGTGTGGTGAAAAAAGAGTGGGTTTAGAAATGAATATTCCAGACTAATAAAAAGGAAAAGAGAGAAGAATCAAATAGATG
>CAUYLG010003408.1:0-57786 GCA_963573385.1 Cacajao melanocephalus | reverse complement strand
CGACGCACCTGTCCCCCCGGCCCACACTCACACATACACTCACACACGTGTCTGCCTCCCCTGCACCGACTCACACACACACTCACGCAGGCGCCCGTCTCCCTCCCCTGCACAGACTCACACACACACTCACGCAGGCGCCCGTCTCCCCTGCACAGACTCACACATACACTCACACAGGTGCCTGTCTCCCCTGCACAGACTCACACACACACTCACACAGGTGCCTGTCTTCCCTGCACAGACTCACACACACACTCACACAGGCGCCCGTCTCCCCTGTACAGACTCACACACACATACACACAGGCGCCCGTCTCCCCTGCACAGACTCACACATACACTCACACATGTGCCTGTCTCCCCTGCACAGACTCACACATACACACACACACACACACACACAGAGGCACCTGTCTCCCCTGCACAGACTCACACATACACTCACACAGGTGCCTGTCTTCCCTGCACAGACTCACACACACACTCACGCAGGCACCCGTCTCCCCTGCACAGACTCACACATACACTCACACAGGTGCCTGTCTCCCCTGCACAGACTCACACATACACACACACACACACACACACACACAGAGGCACCTGTCTCCCCTGCACAGACTCACACATACACTCACACAGGTGTCTGTCTTCCCTGCACAGACTCACACACACACTCACGCAGGCGCCCGTCTCCCTCCCCTGCACAGACTCACACACACACTCACGCAGGCGCCCGTCTCCCCTGCATAGACACACATACACTCACGCAGGCGCCCGTCTCCCCTGCACAGACTCACACACACACTCACGTAGGCACCCGTCTCCCCTGCACAGACACACACTCACACAGGTGCCTCTCTCCCCTGCACAGACTCACACACACACAGACACTTGCCCATAAAGCCAGGGGCTGGGCTCTGGCACACCTTCCAGCCTGGATGTTGTATGGATTGGATCAAAAGTCAAGGCAGGGCAGCAAGGTGGTCACAAGCCCAGCTCAGGGGCAGCCCTGGCTCTGCCCTTGCCCTGCTGGGTGGTTGCTGGCACATTAGAACCCCAGTTGCCTAACACAAAGGGACAGGGACAGTGCACAGGCCACTCTGCGTGGGATGCGGCTCTGCAACCCAGGACTCAGCACTGCTGTCGCCCCTCTGCAGTGCAGGCGGGGTAGGGGTGTGGAAGGAGCCCCTTGACAAGGATTCCACTGTCACTGCATGGCCAGGCTCCCAGGAGCTACTTGTCCATACCCCGGCTTTCAGCACACAGGTCACCTCCCACAGGGAGCCCTCCCTGATTTCCCCAAATAGAGCAGGGGCCTGGCACCTATTCTTTTTTTTCTGTCCCCATCAACATTCACCCTGTGTTAGACTCCAGGCCTGTGCTGGTACGGGGGCTTCGAGGGTGGACAGCACAGTCCCCTGTTCCTGTCTGCTGGGGAGACAGACACTCAGATGGCAGGTTTAATCTCACTCAAGGTCCTGAGATGGGGTGTGGCTAGGGGAGCAGGGGGACTCCCTCCGCCCCGCCGCTCAGGAGCGTTTTCTGGAGGACATGCCTGAGTAGAAAACTGAAGGGTGGGAAGAACTATCCAGATGGCAGCAGGCAGGAAAGGCCTAGAGGCAGAGAGAACAGCGTGAGCAGAGGCTGAAGAGCATGGTCTGTGTGTGCCGCACGCGTGTGTGCATGTGCCTGGCATCAGTGTGAGCCAGGGCCAAAGAGCATGGTCTGTGGGAGAGGCCTCCCTCCTGACCCCCTCCCCGCCCCACTACTCCTGGCCCCCACCCTGCTCTGCTATCCTTCGTGGCTCTGTGCGCCGCTGGGCAGACCCCATCCATGAGGCTCATGCCTGCCCCGTGCCACCTGCCACAGGAGCTCCCAGGAGCAGGGGCCTGGCTCCCACTGTGGTCCCAGCACCAGGAATCCTGCCTGGCCCTGTGACCTTGTGGTCCCTAACAATGTGCTATGGGGGCAAACAGCCTCCTCTCCTCCCAGAAGCTGCCCACTCTTGTCCTCCACAACTGAACCTCGTCGGGGACCCGGCTGCAGACATCTCGAACTATCAGCCCTGTCCAAGGCTGTTTCCTGAGGTTGCTGTCCACAGACACGTGTGCCAGAAAAAGGGGACTCCAAGGCCAGATGGAGGCATTCTCACTTACCAAAAGGGGCCGGTTTCATGAGGCGGGGGCTCCTGGGAGCCTCAGTGGAGCTGAGACGCTGGCATTTCCACGACAGACACAGGGCCCACTTCAGGGACACACCTTGGGAAAGCCAGGAGTGAACCCTGCCCAGCAACTAACTGTGTGCTCCCCAGGGCAGAGCCATGACCTGGCTGTCCCGTCGGCTCCTGTTCCTGGCACTCTCTCTCCAGGAGCACCGCTGGGGACCCAGTGCTTCTACCTTGGAGTCGTTGGTGGCTGAGGCTATGCCGGTCCCTACCATCCTCAGAGGGGCTGGCGGGGACACGGGCTTAGTAAAGACAGCCATCTTTACCATACAGCCCACCCTGCGGACATACCCTCCCATTCTGCACAAGCAGCACTGCAGGGCCCAGAAGTCACTGGACTTTTCAGGCATTTCACATGGCAGAGGCCATGCCATCCTGACTCACTTGACATAACGCCTATGGCCCAAGACAGAGCCACCTCCTTTCCTAAGCCTGGGGTGAGGAGAACACAGGGAATGAAAGGATAAGACCCAGTATTTATTGAGCACTTACTATGGGCCAGGTATTTCTCATCCCTTAGCTTGCTTACGCCTCTCAACTCCCCAGGAAAAATAACTGATCAGAGTCTTGAAGGGAGACAAAGGCAATGTGCAGACACTAAAGATTTCACCGCAGGCCCGAGTCCCCTATGGGCCCTGCTGGGGGAGGGCTGGGAGCCCAGGTGTCCTGGCTCCAGCATGGAGCCTGTTCTTCTCTGCAAGGTTTGCTTCGTGCCCACAGCCCCATTTATCTGACAGCGACAGTGGGAGGAAGGGCACTGCTGAGAAGTCAGGAGAGCCAGGCAGCCATCCCGTGTGTTTGCAATTAATTCCCCGTGAGCCCTTCGGCAAGATGCCACACTGCTCCTTGACACAGAGATCTCAAAACACTGCCTATGAGATGAGGAGTCAGACCAGATGATCCCCAGGGACCCTTCCAGCGCTAGCAGCCTGTGTTTGTGCGATTCAAACACAGCTTTTCCCCTGAGCCGCACATGGCTTAATTGCCAGGCAATGCAGCTGATAGGATCTGTAATCAAAGCTGGGCAGAGAGGGGCTGGAGGCGGGGGGGAGGGGGAGGAGTGAAGTCATCAGTAAGTGGACACTCTGATGAGTACTTACAGTCATCATTTGGCATCTGAAAGCATCCTTCTCAATGATCTGAAAAATAATCCGCAAACTAACCTGAGACCCAGAGTACACAATTAAAGTATTGGGAAACAGAGATGTCGTGATGCTCTCCCGGGTCAGTGAGCGTGAGGGGTGGGAGCCGGACCTCTGGAACTGACAATCAGCTGCGCACAAGCCAATTACTACCGTGAGATGGATCCTCAAAATGGCACAGGGAGAATGGATCCCAGCACGAAGGCACAGAGTCATTAACCCATGGTGAGCCCCACTCAACAAACACAATACGGGAGAAGGTGGCCAAACTCAAATTGCGGTCTTTAAGAATCTGACACCCTTGGTAAGAGCATGAAATGGAGGCGGGGGAGGGGGAGGGGGAGGGGATGATGATGATGATGATGATTTGCTCAAGAGGCTTCCCTCCAGTGCTGTTCACAAACATATTCATATAGCTCAGTCCATTTAAGCAGAGCCCTGCTCCGCCCTATCTGAGGCCCTGGGCCAGTCACTGAGTGACACCGGCACCAGCAAAGCGGGAGGAGCTGACCTCACTTCAGCTGGTAGCTAGCTAGTTCCCGTCCAGAGACCCTGATCCAGTGATGCATCAGATGCCTCCCCATCCCCCCCAGCCAGCAGCCACTCATTGAATGCATATGTCTATGGATTTGTCACTTCTGGACATTTCATATAAATAGAATCATACACCGTGTGACCTTCTATGCCTGGCTTTTTTCACTTCGCATGTTTTCAAGGGTCATCCATGTTATAGCATGTGTCAGCACTTCATTCCTTTTCAGAGCTGAGTAATATTGCACGTTATGGCTATGCCACATTTTGTTTATCCACCATCAGCTGATGAACATTTGTGTGATTTTCACCTTTTGGTTATTATGAATAATGGTGCTATGAAGGTTTGTGTAAAAGTTTTTGTGTGAACATATATTCTCCCGGGTATATATCCAGAAGTAGAAGTGCTGGGTCATAGGGTAACTTTATGTTTAACTTTGTGAGGAACTGCCGGACTGTCTCCCACAGCGGCTATACTGTGACATTCCCGCCAGCACTGGGAGGGTTCCCATTTCTCCGCATCCTCATCAACACTGTCTGTCTTTTTGATTCTTGCCACCCTAGCTGGTGAGAAGCCCTATCTCATCGTGGTTTTGATTTGCATTTCCCAAATGATTAATGAATGGTGTTGGGCATCTTTTCCTGGCTGCTTGGCCATTTATATTTCTCTTTGAAAAAAATGTCCCTTCAAGTCCTTGCCCATTTTTAAATTGGGTTATTTGTCTTTCTTTACTGTTGAGTTGAAAGAGGTCTTCATGTATTCTGGATACCAGTCCCTTACTGGAGACATGGTTTGCAAATTGCAAATATTTCCTTCCAGCCAATGTGTTGTCTTTTCACTTTCTTGATGGTGTTCTTAGAAACACACGTTTTTTAATTTTGATGAAGTCCTTTATTTATTTATTTATTTATTTAGACAGACAGACAGATATATACATAGATAGATAGAGTCTTGCTCTGTTGCCCAGGCTGGAGTGCAGTGGCGTGATCTCGGTTCATTGTAACCTCTGCCTCCCGGGTTCAAGCAATTCTCCTGCCTCAGCCTCCTGAGTAGCTGGGATTCCAGGTGCCCAGCACCACGCCCAGCGAATTTTTCGTATTTTTAGTAGAGATGGGGTTTCGTCACGTTGGCCAGGCTGGCCTCAAACTCCTGCCCTCAGGTGATTGGCCTACCTAAGCCTCCCAAAGTGCTGGGATTACAGTCATGAGCTACCGTACCTGGCCATATTTATTTTTCTTTTTCTGCTAGTACTTCTTGCGTACTACCTAAGAAACCACTGCCAAACCCAAGGCCATGGAAGAATTATCTCTGCGTTTTCTCCTCAGAGTTTTATAGTTTGAGCTGTTACAGTTAGATATTTGATCAACTTCCTTCTTTCGCATAAGGATCTCTGGTTGTTCGAGCGCCACTTGTTGAAAATCCGATTCTTTCGCTATGGAACTGTTTTGGCAGCCCTGTTGAAAATCACTTGGCTGTAAATGCGAGGGCTGGTTTCTGGAGACTCAGTTTCAGTCTATTGATCTGTGCGTCCATCCTCAGGCCAGCACCATGTTGTCCTGATTATTGCAGCTTTGTAGTAACTTTTGAAATTGGGAAGTGTGAGTGGTCTAACTTCGTTCCTCTTTTTCGGGATTATTTTTGCTATTCTGAGTTCCTTGAATTTCCATATGAATTTTAGGATCAGCAGCTTGTCATTTTCTACCAAGAAGCCAGCTGGGATTTTGACAGAGATTGTGTTGAATCTGTAGATCAATTTGAGGAGTGTTGCCATCTTAACAAAATCAAGTCTTCCAATCCGTGAACAGGGTGTCTATTTATTTAGGTTTTTAAAAATGTCTTTATAATTTCTGTTAACAATGTTTTGTAATTTTCAGTGTACATGTTATGCTCTTTTTATGTTAAACGTACTCCTAAGTATTTTATGCTTTTCTGCTGCTAATGTAGACGGAAGTTTCTTAATATCATGTTTGCATTGTTCACTGCTGGTCTATATAAACACAATTGATTTCTGTATACCAATCCTGCATGGCAATAGAGACTTTTAAACAGAGCTGTGATTTAGAAATACTACTTTAGCACCCTAAAGAGAGCATTCTGGAGATCCTGGAGACACCGAAATCAGAAGCGGGTTGATGGGTGACCCAGGATGAGAAGACAGGAACCTGAGCAACAGCTGGGATTGCTCCTGACTGCTTGCTTGTTTGGTGTTTTCAAAGACAGGGGCGGTGGGGAGGTCTGGACAGGGTGTGGTCCAAGGTGTGGCTTTCTCAGGATCTGTGCTTTGAAAGAGGTCAGCCCTGTCAAAGGCACGATTAAATAAGCTTCCCTTCGGAAGACTCGATCTGGTATGCCAGTGGTTCTCTTCTGAAGCTCAAGGTCCTGCTGAACACTTCTCTGACTTTATCTGGGAACCACATAACCAGATCTGAGAAACACTCTTGCATCAGTTCCTGCTCTAACAAATCCACAAACTTGGTGGCTTAAAACAAGAGAAGCGTCTTCCCTGACAGTTATCAGTTCCTGCTCTAACAAATCCACAAACTTGGTGGCTTAAAACAAGAGAAGCGTCTTCCCTGACAGTTCTGGAGGCTGGAAGTCTGACATCAGTGCTACTGGGCAAGGTGTCGGTGGGGATGTACTTTTCTAGAGGAGATTCTGTTCTCCGTTTTCCCCAGCTTTTGGGGGCCACTGGAATTTCTTTGTAACCACATCACTCCAATATTGGCCTCCTCCTCTTCCGTGGGTAAAATCTCCCATCTCTCTCTCAGAAAAATGCAGGTGATGGTATTTAGAGCCTTAGATAGTTTGGATTTGTGTCCCCACTCAAATCTCATGTTGAGTTGCAATCCCTAATAGAGGTGGGGCCTGGTGGGAGGTGACTGGATCCTGGTGGGAGGTGACTGGACCCTCGTGGTGCCGTTCTCCTGATAGATTTTCTTGTTTTGTTGTTGCTGTTTTACAGCAGTGAGAGAATGCACTAATACATACTCCACCCACATAATCCAGGATAATCCACCCATCTCAAATTCCTTAATTGCATTTGCAAAGATCCGCCCCACCTTGTTTGCACTATAAGGTAATATTCACACGTTCCGAGATGGGGACGTGCTTTTGGAGGGATGTGTTTCTGCTGACCACACGGCTCCTTGTGCAGATGAGGGTAACACTATAGACACGCGGCACCCCCACAACCACACCCACTTCCCCTCCCTGAATCACCAGCTGAAGCCGCCGGTCCACAACTGGCTCCCACACGTCTGTTTTCTCAGACTGCATTTGCTATCCAGCCTTGGGGGCTCCATCAGACCCCGTATCCCCCATTCTGCATCACCCCCATAAAAACTCCATGCCCTGTCTCCAACTGTCCACACCAAGTCCCTGGGCAAGGAGCATGGAAGAGCTCCCACGAGCTCTGAGAGCAGCAGCAGAAAGAACATCCTGCCCCGGCTGGCCTGGCACAGGAAGGAGCAGGGCCAGGCAGCCTTGGGAAAGGCCCTGTGGCCTCATGGGCTGGGGCTCATAACCCCTTTACAGAGCCCAGCACTGTGCTAAGCACGGGGCCACTGAGGCAAATACAACAGAACTGCTGTCCCCAAGGGCTCCTCAGTCCAACAGGGAAAGGCAGGTAAGGAAACTGACTATCCTCCAGAGAGGGAAGTGACTCAGGGCCGAGAAGGCAGCAGCTCACACAGACATGGAGATAGACAAAGGGCAGGACCAGCTCCAGATGCAGGCAGATTCCACAGATGTGTGGAAGGCACAGCAAGCAGATGTCACAAGACACCCACATATGCCAGCAGCTGGCCAGGTGTCAAAAGATGAAGAGGGCGTTACGCTGGACGGGCCACCCTCTGTGCTCCTGCCCCTGGGGTGCCTCTGGCTGAGGTCCCCAGCCGCTGCACCCTGTGGTGCTTTGAGACCCGTTGCCTGTGCCATGCTGATTACTCATGTGGTAACCACCTATGCCAAGGCAGCACATGGCTGGCCAAGGCCTGAGAAGCAGTCAGGCCCAAGAACTCAGCCAACAGGGCCAGGGAACTGGGTGACCAGAGCTGCTGTCCCAGGAGCATGTGCCTTGGAGACCGAGTAAGATAGCTGTTGGTAGAGGACCCGCACATCCACACCGAGGGGCCAAGAGCAGGGTTTCTGGCAGGTCCATGCAGAAGTGGGAAGGCAATTTGGAAAGACCAGATGCTTTGTGGGTCCCCTGTCCTAAAGCTGAGGGGCAGTGAGATGTGAGGCTTCCAGAAAGAGCAGGTGGCCATCCTGGAAAGAAGCAGATAGCTGTTCCTGAGGTGGCCACCACCACTGCCCCAGAAGGCGGGTTTTTCATCTGTGTGGTAGACAGGACTCCAAGACGTTCAGTCGCTGGCTTGAGATCCCAGAGCTGGTCCATGGCAGGGCAGGGCCTGTAGCCCAGGAGTGCTGTCTCTGAAATCACACTCTTCCCACCTCTCCAGTAGCTGTCACTTGGTGGGATGAAAATTTCCACAGGGACACGTGTGAGGTGATGTGCCGTGGTGCCAGGGGAATGAGGGTGGGGACAGACCACACAAAGCCTTCCTCTTCCTGGAGCTTCCTGGTGAGACTCAGCTGGTGGCCTCCCTGCTTAGATGTGTCCCCCTGAAGGTGACATAGTCCATATCTCCTGCTCACATTGGACCACACACCCCAGCATCCCAGCCCGGAGCCCTCCTGAGCCAGGGTGCTCACCAGGAGCAAAGCCACAGGCATCAGGACTTACAAGTGAGTGGCGAGTGGGTATGGCAGGAATCCGGGCAGGGGAGAGCCCATGCCTGTGGGGAGGGGCATCCGGCCCCCAAGGAGGCAGGGTGGCGGGAGCTCCTTCCCTACTCCCCTTTCCTTGGCTGTGTCCACTGTTATGTGAGTGAAGCAGAGGCAGTGAGAACACCAGGCACTGTCACCTGTAACTGGGTGCTGTGAAAGGGGGATGGAAAAGTAGGGGGTAGGGTAGTCATCAGCCAGGATTACTGTTCCAGCCCGGAGGCACTGCGATTTTTAGAGTTCTGGGTTTGAACTGCGCAGCCGCAGGCAGGACTCGCCAGGAATCTGCACGAACTCCTCTGTGTCAGTTACGCTGTGTTACCTCCTTTCTTCAATTCTGGTCTTTATCCTGAAACCTCTCAAGTGCCAATTAGCTACTAAATGGGATTTGCCAAGCATGCAAACACTGAATTGGTGGTCTGCCTATTAACAATCAGCCTCTCTTGGTAAACTCCTAATGCAGAACTGGGCCTGCAGAATTGCCAGGGAGTCCCTGAGGCCTGCGGACATGGTTCCTGGACCTCTCCTGGGGCTCCAGAGGATCCTGCCCGCCCAGATGCTCTAAGCAGAGTCCACGCAAGGTGCTACGTCCCCCAGGAATCGGCTGGAGCTTGACTGTCTGGCTCTGGGCTCTTCCTCTAGCCCAGTCCTCTTCCCTCCTCTCCGCTCTCTGCTTCCCATGCAACCCGGTACAGAAAGCACAGGTCAGCTGAGCACACCCTCTGTGCCAGGCGGGGAGCGAGCAGGGTGGGGAATCTGGCCCCACACAAATGCACTTGGAGTGAAGACTGACCACCTGATCACCGGGTGGGAGAGACCAGCGAGAAAATGAGGTGTGAGAGGTTCCTGCTCACACCTCTGCTTTGCTGGCCCCACGGGAACTGGCTCTTGACAAGGCGTGGAGGGGGGACAAGGAGAGGGGCTGTGTTTGGGAGAAAAGGGCCCCTCCGTGATCTGAGGTCCTGGCTACAGGAGGGGTCCCTAGGGCAGTCGAGAAGTGTAGTTGGAGGGGTGGGCTTCCCACCCTGACTCTCACCGCCACCCAGCGACGGCTCAGGCATCCCTTGGCCCTCTGACTCCGTTTCTTCAAATTTGAAATGAGCTTGCTACTGAATGGTTCACAGGCTCGCCGTGAGGAGGAACTATCATAGCGACTGCAAGCTTTCTAATCCTGTAAGACACTCATGTCAGGCCAGCAGAGGAAAGCTGAGTAATAGTCTCTTTTACGGGCCAGAGATCAACTAGTATTCATTGCTGCTGTTGATGGGAATCCATGTGGAACATTCTGTTTGGAAAAAATGACTGTCTGTGCCTCGAGGCTCTGATGTGAGAATTGGAGCTTTGCAGTGTAGGCATCAGCAGGGTGTGGAATGTGAAGTGTGTGTGTGCGTGTTGTGTATGTCAGTGTGTGTTGTGTGTGCATCCGTACGTGAATGTGTATGCGAAGGTGTGTGCTGTTGTGTGTGAGCGTGCTGTGTCAGTGTGTTGTGTGTACATTCATATGTGAATGTGTATGTGAAGGTGTGTGTCTATGTGCTGTCGTGTGTGCTGTGTGCGTGTTGTGTCAGTGTTTTGTGTGCATCCGTATGTGAATGTGTGTGTATGTGAAGGTCTGTCTGTGTGCTGTTGAGTGTGAGTGTGCTGTGTGCATGTTGTGTGTCAGTGTGTGGTGTGTGTATCCGTATGTGAAGGTGTGTCTGTGTGCTGTTGTGTGCGTGCACTCTATGCGTGTTGTGTATATCAGTGTACGTTGTGTGTGAATGTGTATGTGAAAGTGTGTGTCTATGTGCTGTTGAGTGTGAATGTGCTGTGTGCATGTTGTATATGTCACTGTGTGTTGTGTGTGCATCCCTATGTGAATATGTATGTGAAGGTGTGTGTTTGTGTGCTGAGTGTGAGTGAGCTCTGTGTGTGTTGTGTATGTCAGTGTGTGTTGTATGTGCATCTGTATGTGAATGTGTATGTGAATGTGTGTATATGGGAAGGTGTGTGTATGTGAAGGTGTGTATATGTGAAGGTGTCTGTGTGCTGTTGAGTGTGTGTGTATGTGCGTGTTGTGTCAGTATGTGTTGTGTGTGCATTCGTATGTGAATGTGTATGTGAAGGTATGTGTATGCTGTTGAATGTGAGTGTACTGTGTGTATGTTGTATCTATCAGTGTGTGTTTTGTGTGCATCCGTATGTGAATGTGTGTGTATGTGAAGGTGTGCGTCTGTGTGCTGTTGAGAGTGTGCTATGTGCATGTTGTGTGTGCATCTGTATGTGAATGTATGTGTATGTGAAGGTATGTGTCTGTGTGCTGTTGAGTGTGAATGTGCTGTGTGTATGTTGTGTGTGCATCCGTATGTGAATGTGTGTGTATGTGAAGGTGTGCATCTGTGTGCTGTTGAGTGTGAGTGTGCTGTGCGTGTTGTGTGTACATCTGTATGTGAACATATGTGTATGTGAAGGTATGTGTCTGTGTGCTGTTGAGTGTGAGTGTGCTGTGTGCCTGCTGTGTGTGTGGTGTGTGCATTTGTATGTGAATGTGCATGTGAAGGTGTGTGTTTGTGTGCCGTTGAGTGTGAGTGTGCTGTGTGCATGTTGTGTGCATCTGTATGTGAATGTGTGTGTATGTGAGGTTGTGTGTCTGTGTGCTGTTGAGTGTGAGCGTGCTGCATGTGTTATGTGTGTATCTGTATGTGAATGTGTATGTGAATATGTGTGTATGTGAAGGTGTGTGTCTGTGTGCTGTTGAGTGTGAGCACGCTGTGTTGTGTGTGCATCTGTATGTGAATGTGTGTATGTGAAGGTGTGTGTATGTGTGCTGTTGAGTGTGTGTGTGTCACAGGCTCCCGTCAGGCACAAGCCTCTCAGGAAGGGAACCTCAGGAAGAAACTCTAGAGCAGCGAGTTCTACAGCCTGCCCTGACCTCCAGCCCTGCCCGCAGAAACTGACTCTGCCACTGCCTAGGAGAGGGGAAGAGTATGTGAAGGTGTGTGTCTATGTGCTGTCTATGACAGCTGCTTCTGTCTCTGTTGTGCCACACACAGTGCCAGGGCACACAGCCAAGTCACACAGGAGCCCACCCTCCAGACGGTGCAACTGCAGGGAAGCCTCAGGCCCAGCACCGCTCTCCGTGCAGACAGGCCACAAGCCCACAGTCAGAGGGTGTGCACACACAGACCCCAACATGGCAGGATGCCGACACCATCCATGGTTCATGTTCCACCTGTCACTTGCACATATCAGCCCGTCAACAAATGTTCACTTCCTTTCCAGTTTACTGGCAGAAGGTTTTTCAGAGAACTCCAAACCCATTTTTCTCAAAGAATATGTGTGGATGTCCCCCAAGTCTCTGGAAAGCAGGGCTGTTTCTCGAGATGGATGCATCACACTATCTAGTTTCTTTTCTCAGAATCTGCTGCCCCACTTTACCACTTCCCCACAAGGACCGGGCTGCGGCTGGGATTTTTATTTCAGTTGCTTTGGCAGCAGTCGGAAATAAATGATGTCCAAATGTGTCATTTGAACTTTCAGTAGAGTTTACCATAGATGAAGCCAAGATGGTCCCCAATCACCCTTCTCAGTGAGTCCCTCAAGTGTGCAAACAACATGACTACCACTGCTCTCACTGGCACCACCACTACAACCCACCACCGCCACCAACCCCCCTGCCAACCGAGGCAGCTCTCTCCCCGCAGCTTCCCTCATACAGTGCTTCAGACACATTACCAAATCCTCATGAGGCCCCCTGTATGGGGAGGAGTATAAAATTCAACCAAGCAAAGGTCCCCACCTGCCACAATGGCTGGGCGCAGCAAGCTGGAGTTCAGGGCCAGGTCCTCAAGTGGCAACACTCACAGCATGCTTCATGCATGAACTCACTAAGGCTCCTCCCCTGGAGAGGGGTCTCATGTTGGGGTCCAGGGGCATGACAGAACCCGAGGGAGGTGTCTCCCCATCATGCACCCCATTGGGGCTGCAGGTGAAGGTCAGACTATAGCTCTCTCCTGGCCTCCTCCCACCGTTGGATCCACACCAAACTCTGCGGAGACCCCCTGGATGCAGAGTCGGCATCCCCCCGTGTGTCCTCTGGGGAGTTTCAGTGGCTTTGTGGAATCTAGGGTGGTGTGGGGTGTGCCTGGGCTGCCTCCTGCCTGGAAGTCTGAAAACTCCAGGCCGTGCACAGGCATCCAGAGCCCACCCAATCCAACCACCTCCCAGTGCAGGGCCCTCGCCAGGGTCGGAAGTGGGAGAAACCCCACGCTCTGCAGGTGGGAGCCCGCAGACCTGGCAGCCCTGCCATTCATCAGCTGTGCACTTGGGGCAAGACACTGAACATTCCGCTTTGTTCTCTCATTTGCCAAGAAACTATTTACTGAGCATCCAGTGTGGGTTCCGCACTGTGCGTGGTACCTTCATCTAGGGGTCAGGGCTGGCCAGGCCCCCCTACTACGCAGGGGCGGTGAATTAATGATTTCTGAGTAGTACATATTTTGACATATAAAACCTTTCAAAATGCAGAATCCACAAGAGGAGTTATAAAAGGAACCCGTAGCATGAGTGGGAAGGCTGGTAATTCCTGACATGTATTAAAAAGATCAACCACAGACCCAGAGAATGCAGCCTTAGAGAACAGTTATTAAGTATAGACTAAAATACACAGAACGAAGAAGGAGGGCTCATGATACACTTTAAAGCACCAGAAAGCCCACTCCAGATTGGACTAAAATGCAAGCCTATAAGTGTCTCAATGTATAAAAGCCTGGTTAAGGCTAACCTGCAATCACCACGTATTCACTTAATCACATAATGATGCCTTCAGAGGCAGGGGTGTGCGCGGAGCACGCTGGAGAAGGAAGCCCCAAGCTCTCAGCGTAACAGTCAAGGGCTGCCAAGTGTAGCTCTAGGAGAACGGGGCATTAATTGAGAGCTTCCTACCTGCCAAGTATCGTGCCAGGCACTAAACATAACCTCCGAGGGCTTAACCCCGACCATCATCCCACATGGCAGCTGCCGCTCCTGTTCCCAGCAAGGAAGCCAAGGCTCCCAGAGATGAAATGATCACCTACGACCAAAGGGAGCGGTGGATCTCTGCCATTTACTTTGTGTGGTCATACAGTCTCAGCCCCTTCCCACGGGTGGGGCCTGGCGTGAGGGGTAGATTTCCCTCCTGTGTTTGGCCGTGGTGGAATGCGGGTCCTGGATGGTTTACTGACTGCGGGGAGAGCTTCCCTATCCCCTCTCTCATTGTCCTTGGTGGCTAAGGCGCAGGTACATGATTTTGGCCACATGGATGTTTCCTCTTGGGGCTCAGCATGAAATGATTTGTGGCAGCAACAACAGGATCAAGAGTGGAGCAGAAGCAGCCTCAGGTGCCAGCGGCAGCTCCTCAAGGGTGTACCTGAACCAGCCAGTGTCCGGTGTGATCTTAGCTGAGGTCTGGCAGCAGCAGAGCCTCCTGACTCCCCATTCTGACTCTGGGTGGCTTGGTGAACTCCCCGATAGCCTTCCTGGGCACTGCTGTTCTGCTGCAGTTGGTCAGAGTCCGTTTCTGTTGCTGGCAGCTGAGAACCCTGATTCTCAAGCCACAGCTGCTGGATTCACACCAGGTGCTTCCCATCAAAGCTGCACCCTCTCCTTTAGGATCCTGCTTCTCGTAATGGGGAGAGGGAAGCCCCCTCACTCCTCTGGTGTGCACTTGCATGGGGGAGAAGAAGCTTGCAGAAGGCGTGGGGGTGTGGAGGAAAGTTGTCTTTCAGCTTGACTTTGGAAAAGAATCAGCGCTTTGGTGGGCTGCGGGCCAGGAAGGCTCGGCACTGAGCGGCCTCCGGAGAGCGTATTGCTGATGTCTTCAAGACACCTTCAGCTGACCAAGGGCCCTTGGAAGCAGGAGGAACCCTGCCACCTAATAATGCCCTACACAGCCCCATCCACTCAGAAGGACTGTGGCTTCCCACGGAAGGGACAGAAGACTTCGGAAGCCAAGGATTTCCAGCATAGAGAGCTGGGGCTCTCTGTGGGGTGAGGAGGGGCCAGAAAGCATCCCCAGCGGGTCAGGAGTCCTTTAAAGAGACACGATTGCTGCTAAGGCCATAGCAGTGCAGGTCACACCAGCCAGTTACAGGGATCAGCCAGTTACCCAACCCCAGAATCACATTCCACATGACCCAGGCATTCAGAAGACTCTCTAAACTCCAAGGGGCCAAGTGGACAGCTGTCAGCCCTTCCCCTGGCCAGCACAGGTGGCAGCTTTGGTAAAACTAAGAGCAGGGAGGAACATGAACTTGCTTTACTGATTCCCTTCCATTAGTAAAACAGAGGGCCTTACACTGGGCATGTCATAAATGTGCCCTTGCTTAATCACGAACAAAAATCTGCAAGGAAAACCCAGTGAACAGCACAGGTGCTGACAGGAGCTGCCCCAAACACAACCATGGGCAGAGGCACAGCAGATGAAAATGCACAGAGATTGAGGTGGTGCTCCACAAGAGTTGGGGGAATGGCACCAAGTGGGGGTTCTGTGTAGCTCCTCCCTGTTTAATGCCCAAGAAATGCTTTCTTTGACTGTAGGCAGAGAGATTGGTAACAGCCTTGAAGGAAAAGCTGTGTAGAGCACACAGGAGGAGCTCAAAATAAATAAGAGAAATAAAATAATATGAACAATGAAGCTCTGTTGAATGAAAAAAGCACAGGCATCAGATGGGCCGGTCCTGGAGACAGGGATGAGCTCTGGATTTGCTTTGAATGGGTTGGACTCATCACATGAGAATTTCTCCACAGACAGGAAGGGCATTCAGATGTGAAGGCAGGCACAAATGGCACATGCATCCCTACAGGTGGGTATCTTGTTGACACAGAGTGGGGCAGGAGGTGGGAAGTCCTTGCTAAACTCACGGAGCCTAAGGATCACAGAGGAGTGCAACTAGGTGCTGCCTGACCTTTTATTAACTATTATTTTTTAACATCTTTGTTGAGATGTACTTTACATACCATACAATTTGCCCATTTAAAGTATATAATTCAGGCTGGGCGCAGTGACTCACATCTGTAATCCCAGCACTTTGGGAGGCTGAGGCAGGTAGATCTCCTGAGGTCAGGAGTTTGAGACCAGCCTGGCCAACATGGAGAAACCCTGTCTGTATTAAAATTACAAAAAAATTAGGCAGGTGTGGTGGTGCACACCTGTAATCCCAGCTACTCAGGCAGCTGAGGCAGGAGAATCACTTGAATCTGCGATGTGGAGGTTGCAATGAGCCGAGATGGCACCACTGCACTCAAGCCTGAGCAACAGAGTGAGACTCCATTAAAAAAAAATAAACTATACAATTCAGAGGTTTTAAAATACATCACAGAGTTGTACAACCATCAGCATTGTTACATTTCAGGATATTTCTATCTCCCCTCAGCACTGTTTAATGCCAAAGCATTCCTATGTCCCCCTAAAACGCAACCCCATATCCATTGGCAGTCATTCCTAACTCTCCCCACCCCGTCTGACAACTACCAATCTACTTTCTGTCAATTCTGGATGTTTCGTATAAACAGATTTGCATAACATGTGGCCTTTTGTGTCTGGCTTCTTTCACTTAGCATAATATTTTAAAATATTCACCTATGTTTTCACATATATTAGTACTTTGCTCCTTTTTCTGGCTGGGTAGTATTCCACTGTATGGATATACCACATTTTATCCATCAGCTGATGGACAGGTAAACAAAAACACTTAAGCTGGCTGTTTCCACGTTTTGCTATTATGACAAATGCTGCCATAAACAGACATGTACAGGCTTTGTGTGGATGTCTATTGTCATTGCTCTTTGCCCAGGAGTGGATGTGCCTAACTCCAAACACCTTTGTGATCTCTGACTGGCACCTGACAAAGGATCCAGCATGGATAAACACCACAGTCTACTGACTGTAATATTTCATTATCAAAAACATCCGATTTGATAACCCTTCTGAGGACTAGGAAACAAATGCTGAATCCAGATAATCCACTTAACTGGTCCCACTTAGCATGTATCCAAAAAGAGGGTGAAAGTCACTCGAATTGCACAGAAGCCATTTCTGAAACTGATTTCACAGTACAGTCCCATCCAAAGGCAGATGCAGCAGTTGCCCTGAGGGCATCAGCAACACTAAGTGGGCACAGGGACTAGGAGTGAAGCGTCCTCTTCTAGGCACACCTAGAGGCTGACAGTGCCACAGAGGGAGGAGATTGGGAGCTGAGGAATAGCAGGGAACTTCCCAAGAGCCACTGGGGCAAATTCCTGTGCCAGACGGGAGGCAGGCTATGAAATCACTCAGTGCAGGTGTGCCAGCTGGGTGTAAATCTCACTGACGCACAGGTCCTGGGCAATGGCCGCCAACTTCAGTCTCTGTAGCAGTGCCTTTCCGTGGCCTTGGGATGCAAGTCTAATTTTGCCCGCTGGCATTTGGGTTCCTCCAGAGCCTGGCCTCCTAACAGCCCATCCCTGATCTTCCTGCTCTCCCTACAGAAGTCCCCATTCTCTCTCATAGAGTCCCCAGATGATGGCCAGCACAGCCCTGCAGACAGCACCCTCTCCCAGCCACAATAGCCACCTCCCACCTCAACTCTAGTAGCTATGGCTGTGCCCACCACATAAACGGCAGCCCCCACCCCACTGAGCCACTAGACACCCCACATGCCAGCCCCTGAGGTTGGCGAGGCATGTTCCTGAGTGGCAGGATACTGAGTGACCCCCACCCACTTCTTCCTGCCACCCTGGACCCTCTTCCCTGTCTCCTGTGTGTGCTGAGAGCAGAGGTTGCTAGAGGCACATCTGGCATCTTTACACATCTGCGTGAAGCTAAATCACTGGGTAACTGGAAACATACAGGCAGGGGGAGATTCTGCTCAGATAGGCAGACCTAGGACACACATTCACCCTGTTCCCTCCTGAAACCCACAGAAAGAGTGCCAGAATAAATAAGATATGAAGCCAACAGGAAGAGGAGGCAATGACAACCATGGAAAGAGGGCAACTAATTTTTGGAAGAAGCAAAGAAGATGGATGAAGGGTAACTGACCTAACAGAGCAGCAGGCACTAAACCATGGGAGGTGATACCAAGGAGACACAGCTACTGCTGGAGGTGGGGAGGCGGGGAGGTGGGGAGGTAGGTGGGGAGGTGGGGAGGTAGGTGGGGAGGTGGGGAGGTGAGGAGGTAGGTGGGGAGGTGGGGAGGTGAGGAGGTAGGTGGGGAGGTGGGGAGGTAGGTGGGGAGGTGGGGAGGTGGGGAGGTGGGGAGGTGGGGAGGTGGGGAGGCGGGGAGGCAGGGAGGCGGGGAGGCGGGGAGGTAGGTGCGGAGGTGGGGAGGTGGGGAGGTGAGGAGGTAGGTGGGGAGGTGGGGAGGTAGGTGGGTAGGTGGGTAGGTGGGGAGGCGGGGAGGCGGGGAGGTGGGGAGGCGGGGAGGCGGGGGTTCAAGAAGCAGGAGTGGCCAAGGGGCATGGGCAGGGATGAGCAATGAGTGTAGAGTGGCAATAAATGACCACGACGAAGCCTGCGAGCTGACGGCGTTTCAGGGATTTCATGAGTGGGTTGACATCGTGTTGGGAGCTTAAAACTGGCCACTATAGGAGTGTTTACATCTCAGAAACCAGCAAATGCTATAGACCAGGGCTCCCCCATCCCCTGAGAGCTGGTTGTTAAACTTCTACCAGTGCACCACTGCGTAAAGCTGTTTCCTCCAAATGGCCAGGGATGAACTGGACCTCGGTCAGACAGTACAGAAGTTCTATTCTTGGCAGAACTCAGGCCATGAAGCCTCTGGACTCAAGATTCCTTGAGGGAGGGAAGAAGGCAAAGTCTAGACAGGAATTATGGACGGGGCGGACCCCTTCTTGGATGTGGCTCCCTGAATGCTGGCAGCGAGGTCCATGGCATAGTCCAGGATCTTGTCTGGCCAGGCCAGACGACAGACTTGGGATAGCTGGGGAATCCCTAATGAACTCTGGGTGGGGCCCACCACGCTTCTTGTCCATGAAGCCCATCAGTCAGCCCTCCTGCCCAAGCACAGACCCAGCACTTCCCATCTGCTCTGGGGCCTTAAAGGAACAAAGGCCAAAGGGCACAGCCCTTTGAGGACAACTTTTAATGTGAAAAAGACAAAGAGAAATATAAAGGGGAAGACAAAGAGGAAGACAGAAACAATGCAAGGAACAAAGAAAGCGGCAATTAATACTCTCACAGAGGTAAGAAAAGGCAGTCCAGCCATTACAAAAGAACAAGTTTCTATGAATGGGAACCGAGAACAAGGAAGAGCTCTTGGAAATTAAAAATTAAATTTAAAAGAAAGTAACACAGAGATTGGACATGAAATTGTGGACATCTTCCAGGAAGTAGTATAAGAATTCTAAGAGACAGGGAACCGCACAGAAAAGAGAATGAAAGGACGAGTCAAGGAGGTCCACGATGCCAGCAACAGGCACTCAGCAAGAGAACACCCAGGAGCGGGGAGGCAGGGTGAGTTTAAAAATCATTTTTAAAAGTCCTTGTTTTGGTGCCCGTGTTTGTTTTCCCTGAAACGGCCCACTGGGGGTCTAGAGCAAATGAATTTTGAAGAACAACATCAGGAGGCATTATGTGAAACTGCAGAACACTGGAGACTGAAGATGCTAAAGGCTTCCCAAGAGAAGCAAGCAGGTCACCTGCAAAGAATCAAGAGTTCAGAATCTGGATGGCAGGGGACTTCTCAATAGGATGCAGGGAGCTCATTTTTTAAGCTACGTATTTTTGGAAGCTAAGAGACGAGAGCAATGCCTTTGAAATTTCAAGGGAAAAAGAATCTAAATCCTAAATTCAGCTGAGTGATCAATAAAATTTGAGGGAGAATTAGGATATATATTTCCTGGACATGCAGTATTTCAAAAACATTTTTTCCTATGCACGCTTTCCTGGAAAAACACTAAAAAGCACTAAAGGATACACTCCAGCAAACTGAAGAAGTAAGCCTATAAAGAGAAAGATAAAGCAGAAGCAGGATCTGGCACAGAGGAGAGACCAGGGGCTTGCTGGGGACAGTGGGAGGAATGTGCCAGGACCTCAGCCCTGCAGCAGGCCTGGAGGACGGCAGGCCAGAAGGAAGCAGGACACGAGAACGCTGGAGAGACGGTGCCTGGAACCACACACGCGCACATGACGTGGCTGATGGGTTTGGTGGTACTGAGAGGATTTTTGTGGTTCTGATGGCAAGTTCAGGAAAAATTAGCGTCGCAGAAAAATAAACAGTAAGAAAATACAATTATAATTCTAGAAAAAGCAAAAAAAAAAACTGTTTAAGGAAGAGAAGTGTAATCATAATACATGCTTGGCTCAGCTGTGAAAAACAATCGCATAGTCACAGTAAAAATGAACAGAAGAGCCGTGTGGTAATTTACTTGAGAACTGTGAAAGAGCTGCAGTAGACAGGTAGAGGTGAGTCGCCCGCAGATGATGGCATCTCACACTGCAAGATCACGTACACCGGTGTACTCTATTTGGCATTAATTCAGTCATATTTTCAAGGTAAATACCTAAGGAAACAGCTTAGCATTTGCAGAAGCGCCTCTAAGGATCAGCGCTGGGGATGGGGAGGGCGGGAGTGAGGACTGTTGGTCCTTGTTCTGTGCCCTGCAGAATGAATTGGCTTTTTGAGTGATGTGTATACATCACTTCAAAATAAAAAACCTTTAAAGAAAACTCATCATCAAAGGACAATGTTAATGGGTTAAATAACATATATTTTTAACTAGAGACTCTTATATAAATTAGTGTTATTTTCTGCACCCCCCAAAACACAAACCAAGAGCAAAGGTGTTGGAATCAGGGCCTAGCATTTGAATCCTTGGAAGAGCTTTGCCTTCTAGGGGCACAGGCTATAGCTAAGGTGAACCTCAGTTTTCTCAACTATAAAAGGGGGAAGACATAAGCTACTTTCCTTGGCTTTCAGGAAGGTTAAAGACACTGAGTGTGTGAGGACGGGCTGGACCGTGCTTTGCAGGCAGCTGCTGGAAGGGTGCGCTGGAAGCAAGCTCACGCCCGGCCCTGACAGCTTCCTCTGGAGCAGGAGTGATCGGCCTGCTTCTCCACCCTCCCTCAGGCCGTCTTCTCAGATCTCCTGAGCTCTACCAGGGAAGGGGGCTGAGGATGCAGAGACCAGTGCCAGCTGCTCGGGGACTATGCTGCCGGTCTCCCTATGTCCCCACAAGCAGGGTGTAGGCTGGGAGGTAGAATACAAAGAGGAGGCAGACCGGGCCCACTCTGATGAGGTCTGACATCTGGGTGACCTAGAGTAAGTAATGTCCCCTCCTGCACCTCAGTTCCCTCCTCTTAAATGTCATGACAAGGCGCCTGCTGTGGGGCTCGTGTGAGGAAGGGGAAGGAGGGAGGTGGAGTGCCAGCCGGGCCCCTCCTGTCCCACAGGCAACACACTGCAGCGCCTCCCAGGCCACGGCCAGACCCCTTCTCCCATCATGCCCCAGAGAGAAGGTGCCTTCCGGAACGGTCCTCTGGAAGGATCGCAGATGCTGCCAGAATGAGACTTGGTGCTGGCTCATGAGCTGAGAGGGGCCAGGTCTAGAGTGGGGGACCCACCAGACCTCCCTGACCACTGTTCTCAGCACCTTGGCAGCAGCACTGGGTGGAGAGAGGCAAACAGCTCACCGTGAGGCCTGACGAGCTGCCTCTGGGCCCAGCTCTGCTCAGTGCTGGTGCGGGGGGCCTTGGAAACCTGGTGGCCAGGTCAGCAAGGCAGGCTTCCTGGGGTCTAATGTGTGCCAGGCTGCAGGCTGGGCTGCCAGGAGACACAGAAGGAACCAGACATCACAGCCCCTAAGGAGCCCACAGAATCGTGGGAAAGACAAGCAGGTAGCAAACAAAAACCATGTGGTAATGGCGATGCTGGGGCAGAGGTGACAGTGCCGGGGAGAGGTGACAGTGCCAGGGCAGAGGTGACAGTGTGAGGGCAGAGGTGACAACACGGGGACAGAAGTGACAGTGCCGGGGCAGAGGTGGCAGTGCTGGGCTGAGGTGACAGTGCCAGGGCAGAGGTGATGGTGCAGGGTAGAGATGACAGTGCAAGGTAGAGGTGACGGTGCAGGGTAGAGGTGACCGGGGCAGAGGTGATGGTGCAGGGTAGAGGTGAGAGTGCAGGGCAGAGGTGATGGTGCAGGGTAGAGGTGACAGTGCAGGGCAGAGGTGACAGCACCAGGCACAGGTGACAGTGTGGGGGCAGAGGTGACAGTGCTGGGCACAGGTGACAGTGTGGGGGCAGAGGTGACAGTGCCGGAGAGAGATAGCAGCGCTGGGGCAGAGGTGACAGTGCTGGACTGAGGTGACAGCGCCAGGGCAGAGGTGATGGTGCAGGGTAGAGGTGACGGTGCAGGGCAGACGTGACAGCGAAGGGCAGAGGTGACAGCGCCAGGCACAGGTGACAGTGTGGGAGCAGAGGTGACAGTGCTGGGCAGAGGTGGCAGCGCCGGGGCAGAGGTGACAGTGCCAGGGAGAGGTGGCAGTGCTGGGGCAGAGGTGGGAGTGCTGGGGCAGAGGTGACAGTGCTGGGGCAGAGGTGACAGTGCTGGACTGAGGTAACAGCGCCAGGCAGAGGTGACAGCGTCAGGGTGGAGGGCTGCAGACAAGGATGTGGTGCAAAGAGGACAAACTGCCCAGCTGAGCCCAGGGGTTGGAGAGGGCAACCTGGAAAGTTCCTGGAGAAGGTGACACCAGAATCCAGCCCAGGCCAGCTGACTCATAAGTCCCTTTTCTCTCCCTCCATCTTCCCTCCCTGCCTCTGAGCTGCCGCCTCTGAGCTGCCGCCTCTGAGCTTGAAGCCCGGGAAGAAGAATCACATTCCTCCACAGCCACCGCAGCTGTTCGTCCGCCCAGCACCCTTGCGCTCTGCGAGGCAGGCGGTGGGCGGCCAGGGGCAGACTGTGATGTCAAACAGGGAGAATTATGTCTGCTGGGAGAGGCGGCAGGACAGAGATGAAGCCTCGAGCCAGGACTGTTTCCATGCCAATGGCCTTCCCAGTGGAGACAGGGCGCCGAGAAGCCAAGAACAGTCACCATCGCTGCTCAGAACCCCTCAAGCTGTCAGGAAATGGGGGAGAAATTGCTCAGCTTGCTGGAGCAGACTAGCAGGAGGGAGGGGGAGAAGACCCTCAGGCAAGAGCCGGCCCAGCAGAAGGACCCTGGAGCCCCAAGGAGTATCTTAGGCCCAGGAGAAGGACCCAGGGCCTCCAGGGGGACATTAAAGGACAGGACAGGGAATCCAGAGTTCAGAGGCTCCTCTGGGCCCGACTTTACTTCACTAAATTCGGATCTCACAGCTCTTCTTCCAGGTAGATAGGAAGCTGAGACTCTGAAATACTAACATTTCCAGGGTTGTAACAGCCAGTAAGTAGCAGGGCTAGAACCCGAATCCAGGTCTGTTTTCAAAGCTTTCCCTCCTAAACTCTGCTAGTTAACCACCCCACCCCCCAAAAAAAAAGAAAGAAAGAAAGAAAAGAAAAAGAAAAGGAGAACAGTAGCTGTGAGCACACAGGGTTGCTAGCCTGAAAAACTCCCAGAAGGTGCAAAGACAGACAGAAGGTGTGGTTCCCGAATCCTGCACCCAAGGAGTTCTGTAAATCACCCAATGTGCTTGCAGAGTAGGGTCTGGAAAACGATGCTGCTAGCTCCTTGAGGACAGACACGACCAGGCACTGAGTTGATGCCAGCAGGGCCATGGATGTCATAGGAAACCCGCATGCTCCTTGCTGCCACCAGTATGCCTGCAGCAAAGCTGGTGACACTGGGGCCCAGCGCTCAGTGGCTTCCCCCAGGTCCCATTGTGGGTCAGCCTCAATCCTGGCTCAGCTGTAATGTCCTGCTGTGGGCAGTCTGCTTCAGAACATCTTTATCAGTCAATTGAGGGGGAGGGACTGTGGAAGGAAGAGAAGAAATGCAAAGCAGAGCCTTCATTCAGATAAGCTCCCATCTCTACCAGCTCCCTGTCCGTCTTCCCTCTGGCAGAAGGTGCCTGTCATTCTCTCTTGTTGGAGAGGAGAATGGGGGCAGGGGCAGCAAATAACTTGCTCAAGATCACATAGCTGACCTGAAATTCACATTCCTTCCATTTCTAAATCACCACAACTACTCAGCACTCACTCACTTTTGTTTTTGGAGACAGTCTCCCTCTGTTGCTTAGGCTGGAGTGCAGTGGCATGACCTTGGCTCACGACAACTTCTGCCTCCCGGGTTCAAGCAAATCTCCTGCCTCAGCCTCCCAAGTAGCTGGGATTACAGACTTGTGCCACCACGCCTGGCTAATTTTTGTATTTTTAGTAGAGACGGGGAATTCACCATGTTGGCCAGGCTGGTCTCAAACTTGTGACCTCAAATGATTCGCCCACCTCAGCCTCCCAAAGTGCCAGATTACAGGCGTGAGCCACAGCACCCAGCAAGCACTCACTAACATTCAACAGTCAATCCACAGATATTCCCTGAGAGCAGGGACTGCGCTACCTCGGGATTCATGGTGGGAAGGCAGGGTGGCCCGTGGCTCAGGGATCACCAGCAGGGGAGACACATACAGAGACGGCAGGGAAGCTGTGTGTGCAAACATGGGTGGGTTTTGTGCTCATCACTTGACTCCTAGGAACTCACTGGCTTTTCACGGCCACCTTGAGACCTGATGCCGAAGCTGAGATCCAGCGAGGTGGATTCCCGGGCAGTGAGCAACAGAGCCAGGCTGGGGACCGGGTAGGTGGCTTCCGGGGGAGTGGGCAGAGGAGCCAGGCTGGGGACCAGGCAGGTGGATTCCCGGGCAGTGAGCAACAGAGCCAGGCTGGGGACCGGGCAGGTGGGTTCCCGGGCAGTGAGTGGCGGAGCCAGGCTAGGGACCGGGCAGGTGGATTCCCGGGCAGTGAGTGGCGGAGCCAGGCTGGGGACCAGGCAGGCAGTTTCCTGAGCCTGGACAAAACTGGCTTACCCACTGGAGAAACTGGCAAGAATGGCTGTGTTTGGCGGATGCTGTGGTCAGGAAGCACAGAGTGGGCGGGAGAACTGCAGGGGACTGGGGGGCAGCCTTGTTGACTGAGGAAGCTTCTGGAAGGGGTGACGCAAAGGCCTAGAAGGCCAGGCTTACAGATGAGAAGGGGTGACCAGACAAAGGGGCCAGGATGAACTGGACTTTCAGAGCAAGGAACAGAGGAAAGGCGAGGGCAAGGGGCTGGTGGGCACCTTCCAGGTGGCAAGAAGCTGGGCCAGCCAGGTGCTGCTGAAGCTGCAGGGAAAGGAGGAAAAGCTGGTCAATCTGTCCCCAGAAATGTCCCCTGCCAGCCCACCAGGTGCAGATGTAGAGCAATGCTGGGGGCACTGCAGCACTGGGAGAGCTTTGAGGCCCTAGCTCGTGGGGCAGTGAGAGACGCAAGGGGGCTGCCCCCATCTCAGCATGGAGATGGGGCACAGGGGCCCACGCAGCAGGGACAGAGGAGAGGTGGAGCCCGGACAGTCCCTTCCCACCCCCTGCCCCTCAGAAAACATCCCCTGGCTCCCGAGCGCTCTCTGGGACCCAACTGCCGTTGTGAGACTCGCCTACAAAGAGGAAGACAGAGCCTCCTACCGAGGGTCATTTCAGTTTTATGTAATATTCAGATTTAAAAATGGAAGAGCATTTGTCATGACCTCTGCAAATGCCACGCGACCCTTCCTGTGCTTCATGGATAAGGACACTGTCTGGGTCCGCCAACCACTGCCAGGAACGGTGATTTCTCACCTCCATCCATCAGCTGCTCAGAACCAAACTCACAGCCCGCCCTCACTGCGCACGCAGGCACAGCCTCAGCTTCATTTCTGTCTCCATTTAATAAGCACTCTTTTTCTTATTCTTATTTTGCTCCAGATAACATACATTTAAGTGTACATTATCTTGCATTGTGGATGAATCTTTGTGAACCATTTAAGTCCTATCTTCAGTAAGGAGGGACATAAGCACACCCACGCCAGTCCCGGTTTTCTGAGCACCCCCAGGGTGCTGCGGTCTGGGCCTGGTGCTCTGTGAGGTCAGCCCTGTGCCTTTCAGGGGCCTCTGGAGCAGGTTCGTAATGCCCCATTTTGAGTTAAGTCAATGAAGTTAGAGGCTGAGACACCTGTTTGGCGGACAGAGCTGGGGAGAGGAGGTGCAGGCTAAAAATCTCAGATAGTTCCACATGCCATGCAACAGTGGCGGGGACAGTCCTGTCTCTTTTTGAGGGCAGAATCTTAGAATGCTACTTATGGCAGTTGTATCAAAGGAGCTCCTTTTTCCTTGAAAACTGAGAAGGTGATAGATTACTGAGAGGATGAACTCGTGGAAAAGGGGCTGGATTGGTCTGTGCTTCAGTGCTGCTGCGGGCGGCCAGACCCATGGGACGGCCTCATGACTCTCAATTGAGCGGCTGCAGCATGCCCTCCTGGTCTCCTGCTCCACAGGCCTGGCTTCTTGTTCATTAGCCCCTTACCTGTGGATGTGTCCTGGCAGTGGGCCCCACGTGGCTGGTGAGCAAGGCAAGGCATGAGCCCACGGCTGCTGCTCACCGCACAGCCTTCTCTTCAGAAGGTTTTTCCTTTGCAAGAGTCCTAATGATTTCTGCTTCCTCCACTGCTGCGGGACACTCAGCCATGAGCTGCTCACTCCTCTATGGGGTGGATGGTGGAATAGACACAACTTAGGTAAAAGGGTTTCGGGAATACCTCCGGGCTGTGGGAACAGACAGAGCCACATACAACACGACCCACACCCTTGGGTCAGAGAAAGACTTGCTTACTTCTGTCTTACAAGGCCATACCAAGATCCCCAATGACAAACAGGAAGATCACAAAAATGTGCTGAATTAATCAATTTCAGTTCCACAATTTATTCTTAAGCTACTGCATGTACCAGTATATGCTAAGGAATTGGCATATACTATTTATACATGAGTGTAGGGTTTACTATCCTCATTTTGTGGATGAGAAAAGAGAGGCTCAAAGACTTTAGGCCATTTACCCTCGGCTGGTTAGTGACTGACCTCAGGGCTTTCTGACTCCAAGGAGTGCTCCTAATAGCTTCCTGCATGCAGGCCCCATCTCTAGGTGCTGGCCCTTCGCAGTGATGAAATAAAACCGGTCTCTGCTGCCAAAAAGGTTGGGGACCACTGCTCTAGCATATATCATCACGCCTTGGAAGCCCCTGGGACAGGGACAAACTCACTGGTGCACAGAGGTGGCATATGGAAGACAGTAGTATTTCAGAGACAACTATACATAAATTCCACTGATGAGCACAGGGGTAAAAATTCTAAATAAAACATTAGCAAATCAAAGCCAGCAGTGCATCAAAAGAATCATCCACCACCAGCAAGAATGATTAGTCCAAGGACAGCTCACATCAAGAATCTACCATCCAAAATCATTACAGCATTGAACAGGGAAAGTTATGATCATGCCGATGAATGCCAAAAGACAATGATATTTTAAAATTTCAGATTTCAGAAAAGAAAACTCTTTAAATGGGAAGAGTAGAAAATTATCTACTTTATTTATTTATTTTTTATTTTTGTGAGATAGAGTCTCACTCTGCCATCCAGGCTGGAGTGCAGTGGTGCCATCTTGGCTCACTGCAGCCTCCGCCTCCTGGGTTCAAGTAATTCTCCTGCCTCAGCCTCCTGAGTAGCTGGAACTACAGGCGTGGACCACCATGCCTGGCTATTTTTTGTATTTCTGGTAGAGATGGGGTTCTACCATGTTGGCCAGGCTGGTCTTGAACTCCTGACCTCAGGTGATCCATATCCCCCCACCTGGCCTCCCAACGTGCTGGGATTACAGGCATGAGCCACTGCACCTGGCCAAATTTATAAGGACTATTTTACTAAAAAGCAAATATTCCACATATACATATTTTTATGTATTTCCAAATACAATGCTAATTTAAAACTGGATAATATGCTCTTAAAGTTCAGATGGACAAATAACTGTGAAAACTGTAAGGAAAAGTGAGAAAGGACCTGCTTTACCATGTATTAAAACATATCTTAAAGCCATTATGACAAAAGGCATGGCATTAGCACAGCAATCTTTACAGTAGAACAGATAATTCAGAAATAGAGCCACATTTACAAAAGAGCTAAATATATTACAAAGGTAGCATGATAATTCAAGGAAAGAAGGATGGTTTTAAAACTCAACTGGTCCTGGCATAACCGACTAAACGCCAAGTAAAACAAAACAAGGATCTATCTCATCGTATGTGCACAAATGAATTCCAGATAAATGTTTTAAATTTTAAAAATAATAAATTAAGAGAGTGTGTGTATGATATATGTAATATACATACAATAACCTGGTAATGGGGGAGACATTCTTAAGAAGATATACTGGATTGCAGAAAAATGAACAAATTGTATGTGGCACAAGCCACAAAAACAAAGTCAAGAGAAATGTAACAGACCAGGAAGTGTGTCTGCAGCACACAAGGCAGTCTGTTCCTACCCAGGTCTCATAATCTCCTACAAATGGATAAGAAAAAGCCACACAATCCTAGAGAAGGGGCAGAGAATGTAAACAGGGCATCTAAGGAGAGAAATGCACACGATCAAAGAAACAGGAGCAGCCAGCAAAAGGCTAGTTAAAGCAGTGACAACATGTTTCACACAGTCGATGGCCACACAGGAAGCCCCTGAATGTGTACAGTGCTGAGAAGGGTGAGGCTAAGGGGCTGCTCTCCCAGGCTGGGGACACACAGAGGCTGCAGTCTGGCCCTTGGAGAGTACGCTGGGCGACAGACCAAGATGTCAGCATGCGGGTCTCAGAGGAATCTAAGAAGGGCAGGCCCCTGCTTCTGCAAAACAAATCCATTTCCTATCTATTCATATATATCCGTATGCATCGATGTGGGCCTGGAGAAATGTGGGAAAGGACATACGCCAGGGTCTAGACTGGGCTGCTTCTCCGAAGGATGGGAATGGAGATGGCAGAGAAGATGAACATATTTTATACACTTTGCATTATTTCACTAGTTAAAATAAGCGGTGATTACTCTTACAACTTAAAAAAGCGTAATAAATGTTTTTAAAGTGCTTTCTTGACTACAAACCAGCACCATGCTGAGGCTCCATGACGGTCCAGCCACCATTGTGCACGGGACCTGTGAGCTTGTTAAAGCTTCTGAGTAGAGATCAACAGATTTGTGTGCTGTAATAGCCTGGTAAATAGGAATCAAAAAGGTAGCAGCTGGAGCTCTCCCCATGGAGCTCGATGGAGAGAAAACGAATGGCAGTGCCAGGCTCGGCCATTGGCGGGGCCTAAATTGTTCCTCACTCTGAGAATTCGTTAAGTGGCTGAGCAATAAAGAAGAGAGTTCTTTCTCGGCACAATGGCTTTGACCCCTGCCCTTTCAAGTCAGGATGGCTTTATTAGGGACTGTGGGGTTCTGCAAAGAGCCTTGAGGCTCTGGGGAGACCAGTTCATCCAACTCAATTAAAAACCGGTCACCTGGTGCTGAGCTGGGGCAGCCCTGGGCCAGGCCACAGGGGAGGAGAGGTGACTTCCTCAGTCCCTTCCTCAATCCTGTATTTGCGTCTACTCCAGGCCAAACACCAGTGCAGAGGAAGCAGGCCTGGAAGACAGCTTGACCCACCCCGAAGTGGCTCCCAGTTTACTGGGGTCAGCGACACATGAAGAGATGATTTCCACAGCCTTCTAAGACACAGCCTCCCGTCTGTAAAATGAAAGCTTGCCCAGGCGCTGGTGTGCTCCGAGAGAACAATGCCAGGTACCGGCTACATAGGGTATGGAGACCCTGCCCCAGGCTCCTGGGGAGCTCAGGTGAGGGTACCGACACCAGCAACCTGGCCTGTGCACTGATTCTGTATTGTGCATTTGAGAAGAGTGCAGCCAGGGGCCAGACCCCAAGCGGGTGCTAGAGACGGCCTCCCTTAAAAAGAGGAGTCTGGCCCGAGAGCCGTAGGATGGCGGGGGCCTGCCTTGCCTCCACGGGAAGGACAGCAGAGGGGCTGTCAGCTGCTAGGGGCCTGCTGAGTACACGCACCCTCTCAGACATGCCACCTGCTCCTGGCACATGGAGTCCTCAGACACCAGGGCCACGGCTGGCTTGGGCGGCAGTAGTGCAAAGATGAGCAAAGCCTTGTTCCTGCCTGCCGCAGTCAGCTCGATCGACTGTCACAACGTATCGCGACTGTGGCTTCAACAACAGACACTGATTTCTCAGAGTTCTGGAGGCTGCAAGTCCAAGATCAAGGGGCAGGAGGGTGGGTGTCCGGTGACGGCCCTCCCCGGGCTGGAAGCCGGCTAACCTGCTGCTGGGAGCCCACATGGCCTTCCTCGGGGGTGTGCAGCTCTCTGGCAGCTCTTCCTATAGGGGCAGTAATTCAACTGGCTCAAGGCCCCATCCTCATCTCCCGTTTAAGCTTAGTTCCTTCCTCAGTGGTCTCATTTCCACATATGACCACGCTGGGGGTGAGGGCTGCCACACACCATTTTGGGGGGACACATTCAGTCCGTACCAGTACCTTCCCAGTGCCTAGTCACCCCAGAGGCATGAGGGGGAGGAGCTTTGGTCGTCACAGGAAGGCAACACTTGAGCTGGACCAGGTGCCCAGTGGCCTGACGTGGAGGAAGCGCGCACATGTAAGCGGGGAAGCAGGTGGGGACTGAGAGTTGGCATCCAGGCTAAGGGGCTCAAGCAGGTGGAGCCTTAGCGTCCAAATGCAGAATGGGAACAGGAAAGAGAAGGGATCAAGGTGTCCAGAGTATGGGTGGGTGAGGAGCCTGAAACACCATACCAAGGACTTCAGATTTCCCCTGCAGACCCCCACAACCCTGCAACCATCAGAGACTCTGGCAGGGTCAGAGTGACCCACCCAAACCAGATGCCCCGTTTATCCCTTGCCTCGGGCCTGTGCTCCAGGAGCTTCCGTGCCCAGGAAGAGGGATGCACTGCGGTCTCTCCTAGGTAGAAGCAGAGACCTATCAGAAGCCTTGCCTGCTGACAGACAGTGTTCCCAGAGAGCCCCTGCAGCAGGGGTGCCGGGCTTTCCAGGTATGGGGCTGAGGCTGAGCTCTGAACATCCCGGGGCCTACAGCGGCAACTGCAAAGAGAGGCCTGATGAGCACGCTCAGGAAGACAAAATGGGAATGGCTGGGGTCTCGTGGCCACGTGATGGTGTTAAAGCCCACACCTGTTCCCTCCTGGCTCTCTCACCCACGCTTGGTACAGAAGCTCTTGGAGAGAGAGTTGAAAGGCACTGGACTGACTGCTGAGAATTTGTTAGACATGCCTGTGCGGATCGGAATCAAAATACCCAGGCCTTCCATGATAGGAGCAGGAGGCAGTTTACATGGGGCTCTCACGTCTATCAGTTCACCCCATTTTCACTCAGAACCCAAAACATACAGGAGGGAGCGGATGCCCTCCCCATTTTACAGGGGAGAAAACAGGCGCAAAGAATTTGCCTGTTAAAGAGAGTGATCAGTCCTTGGGCGCAAGGTTTTCTGGGTTTTGGAACTAGCCCTGAGCAGTGCATGTAGAGACCACGTAATCCCGGGAGCTCAGTTTTCTCATCTGCAAAGTGGACGAGGTGATGAAGTCGCAGGTCACTGTGAGGATGCTAAGCATGGTTCCTGTGTAGAGCTTCGGGGCCTGTAGGGACATCCAGCACCACTGCGCCGTCATGAACGTCAGTAACCGCGTGGGCAAGACCTTGGAGCTGCCAGGACCACAGGAGAGGCAGCGGAGCTCATCGGGCTGTAGAGGAAACCTGTGGCTAAGCAGGCCGACTTTCCAAAGGGTGCTCCATGAGAACACCTGTTTTAAGGGATTTAATGGACTTTACCTTTTAATATTTATATTTATTGTTTTATTTTATCTTTTGAAGACAGATTTCTCACTCTGTCGCCCAGGATGGAATTCAGTGGTGTGATCTCGGCTCACTGCAACCTTCGCCTCCTGGGCTCAAGCGATTCTCATGCCTCAGCTTCCCAACTAGCTGGGATTACAGACGTGCACCACCACGCTCGGCTAATTTTTTGTACTTTCAGTAGACACAGGTTTTTGCCATGTTGACCAGGCTCTCGAACTCCTGAGCTCAGGCAATTTGCCCACCTTGGTCTCCCAAAGTGCTAGGATTACAGGTGTCAGCCACCGTGCCCGGTCAACTCTACCTTTGTAAAGGGTTCCATGCTGTAAGGAGGCTGAGCCTGGCTGGGTATAATGGGATTAATGGATTTGTTTACCCCAGGACTCCCGAGTCTGATGCATGCTCACATGAGTCCCCTGTAGGGAGGTGGATGTGACCAGGGAAGCCCTTCCTCCTCTTCACAGAGCACATAAGGACCTCTCATTCCACAGAGAACACTCGGGTGGGGTTGCTGGAGCAGGGGGTCACAGATGGCCTGTGCCCTGGATGTGGGACAGTGGGACTTCAGGATTACAGAAGGGACTGAGAAGGTCCTACTGAGGGGTGTGGTGGCCGCAGCACAGCCCATGCAGAGTGGGCAGAGAAACAGCTCCTGCCTTTCCCAGTGGCTCCTGCCACTCCTCCAGGACCTGTGGCCACGCTGGGCCCCGTTCTTTCCCTCTGAGTGGAGGAGAGGAGGAACACAGGGCCTGGTGCAGGTGACACTGGTGTCCTGTGAGGCTGGAGGCCTGTCTCTCCCATGGCTATGCAGGATGAGAATGACAGGCTGTGGGCCCAAGAACTGGGCACTGGGTGGGTGGGCGCCAGGGCCAGGGGAGGGCTGCGTGGGTTGTACGTGCAGCCTCAGACCTCAGGATCTGAAACTCTATTCAGAGAATCACTGCCCTCAATCCCTTTGGGATCAATTAATGTTCCCAATAAAAATGGAAATTTAATTTCCATAATAAGTTCTGAGAAAAAGGTCACTTCCACCCACGGGAAATTTCATGGCCCTGGTTTGTTTGCTTTGGGCCAGGGCTTCTGCAGGACAGAGCCGGTGACCAGACATCCCATGGAGGATGCCACCGCGCAGATGGCTCGCCCAGAAGGCAAAAGGGAAGCGATTCCGAAGAGTGGCTGAGCCTGTAGACCACGGCCGTGAGACGACGGCCGGAGCTGAGTCAGCGCTCAAGCATTTCTGGGGCTTCGTCACTCACGGGTTCCTGAATCTGTTTCCTGCGCAAAGTGAAGGGCCAGGCTCCGGTAGGAAAAGGTGAGCACCAGTTATCACCTGCCCATGGACCAGGCCATGATGATGACGTGTGATGGCAGCGGAGCTCTGGGACCCCTGTCCTCTCCCAGGGTGTGGGTGAAGTCCATCCCGCCTGGAGGCCAAGGAAGAGGAGCATGGAGAAGCCCAGGCACATGTCTGGTACGTGCTTCATGTCATGGCTAGCGGCCCTGCATGCGGGACGGAGAAATGCTGAGCCATGGCTGATCCCTGTAATCCCTCTGGAAGGGATTCTGAAGCTTCCTGCAGCTTCGGAAGACATCACAGCAAGCTGGGAACCCCCTGATAAGGACTCTGGGAGCAGGGTAGCAGCATTCAGAGGGGCCTAAAGGAGACGGCCACAGAGACTGCGCTGGCTTCCCCAAGAGCCAGGATGCAAGCATGAAGAGGAGGTCAGGCAACCCCACCTTTTAATCCAGGGCTGCCACATCCTGGGGTGGTGCCGGTGCGGACTGAGTGCCCACATGTGACTGATGCGTGAATGGAGGCTCTGAGAAGCCAGGCGTCCTGGCAAAGCCAGACAGCACAGCAGCAAGAGAGAGGAGTTGGGTGCCAGGCTGTTCTTGCATTGCTATCAAGGAACACCTGGGGCTGGGTGGTTTACAAAGGAAACAGGCTTCATCGGCTCACAGTGTCGCAGGCTGTATGGAGAGCATGGTGCTGGCATCTGCTTAGCTTCTGGGGAGACCTCAAGGAGCCTTTACTCATAGCAGAAGGCAAAGCGGGAGCAAGTGTGTCACATAGACAGGGCAAGAGTGGGAACAAGGCGTGGGGGAGGTGCCATGCTCTTCCAAACAACCAGACCTTACGTGAACTCACTCATCACTAAGGGAAAGGTGCTTAGCCACTCATGAGCAATCCACCCCCAAGATCTAAATACTTCCCACCATGCCCCACCACCAATGGTGGGGATTCCATTTTAGCATGAGATTTGGAGCGGACACACATCCAAATCACAGCAAGCTCCACCCGGTGAGTCTGGCTGCAGGGCTTGTGTTCCCTCGCTCCACACCTCTCCCCAGCATGTTGCCCAGTGTGCCCACACGACTCCTGTCTGCTGAGGGTCACACTGTAGCTGGCACACAGAGGTCCTCAGCTTGTATTGGCTTGTCCCGAACTGGCCTGAGGACAGACTATCCTCTACTCTGCAAGGGCAGAATATGCCTTCCTCCTCGCATTCTCTTTCTTGATCTATTTGGCATCTCTGGTCCCCGGGAGCTAATCTAGGAAACCACACTACATGTTAACCAGAAAATAAGCCAGACAATGTGGCCAAAGGCACACCAAAGGCTGTCAATTGAAGATAACCACTCACATTTTCTACCAAGTGGTTCAAAGACCAAGCGCCGTTGAGAAAAGTGATTACTAAATCGGGAAACGCTCCTTTGAAGGAACATCCTGAGATTTCCCGGCATGCGGCTGGGCGATGCAATTAATATTTGTTGCTCGATATCCCCAGGGTATGTGGCACTGGGCTCTACATTCATTAAGGGCCAGGCCTACAAGGTCAACTGACACATCACTTTGTTTCCCTGAAGTTGATCACCAGTGAGCAACTCGAAGGAACACTGCACAGGTCTGTCTGGCTCCAGAGACAGCACCCTAGGATCATGCCAACAGGCCCTCTGTTCCCCAGAGCCCAGCGTCTGAATCTCAGCATGAAACCAATGAAGATGAGATGAGCAATATTTATACAAATGCATGCAAACTGAGGGAGCGCTCACCCAATGAAATGACAGATCCATTTGAATAAAATAAGCTAAAGATACCCAACTATTCTATATTTGTATGATCAAAACTAAGAAAAGAAATTCTTCTTTCCTTCCATATATGTTCCCTGCTTAAAAAAATACATTTGGAGAGCCAGAATGGAGGAAGAAAAAAAAAAATGCCTGCAGATCAACATGGCAAGTTTCTCGTTCTTGTTCCTGTACAAATCTTTGTCTATATTTAGAGAGAGTTTCTTTTCTGACTGCAACATACATAGACTAATGTGTGAGAATGTGTAAATGTACGGAGATGCCCCTCCGGAGGGTAGAAAGTCTTTTCTCTCTGTTTGCTCTACGTACTAATCCCATCACTGCTTCGGCGCATGCACCACTTTTTAAAGCTATCATCCCATTTACTTCTCACAACCATTGTGCAGACAAGGAAAGAAGAGGAAGCAGAAGAGAGGGAAGGTGAAAGTTCGTCCAAGCTCACAGCCGCCAAAGCAGCGTTCTCTGTCTTAGCTACAGCCCTGTGACCCGTTCCCGTTCCACCACCTGACATGGGTCTCCCACATGTGCTATAATGGGAGAGCTCTGCCTCAACACCCATCTGCATCCAAACACATGAGCCCAAGCTACTAACACACAGCCCCAGGAGGAGCAATGTCTGGGTGCCTCCATCTGGAGATGCTCACAACCCTGGTTCTCACCAAGAGCCTTGGGATGGGCGCTGTGGGAGAGAATCAGACACCAACTCCTGCACTCTAGGAGGGAGGGCCCTTCCAGCTCACACACTTTGTGGGGCTATGATCCCAAATATTATAACACAAGAGAGAAAATAATGGGTCCTGAGAGGCAGGCAAGGGAAGAGAAATGTGGAAAGAATGGACAGCTGCCCCTACTGTCCCTCACGATGCTATACACATGAGCTAGGCTTTCTCACTTTCTAAACCAGGAGATTGCAGCTCAGGGAGGTCAATGGCTGGCCAAGGTCACATGCCTGGCAAGCGATGGAACTGGGGCTGGAATCCAGCTGCAACTGTGTCCAAAGACCACACACTTCCCGGGCCCTGGTACCACAGAACTTTCCTCTCTATGTGCATGGGTTGGGGTGGCAAAGAGAAGAGATGGAAGGAGGGAGAGAAGATGAATGACTGTGAACACAGATAACTCTGTTAGGACAAGTTGAAGTCAGCTAGAAGCAGAAATGCACCTACACAGCTATCTAGAAACAGGAGGATACTCTGTGGCCTGCTGGCGCACAAGCCAGGGAGGGAGCCTGACATGTATGTGCACACATGTGTACACAAGTACACATACACACATGCAAATGAGCATACACACACACTACACATACACACACGTATGCACATGCATACACATGCAAATGAGCATATGCATGCACATACACATTCCCGCAAACACTACATATAAATACATGCATACATAGATATAAGATACACATATACACACATGAATACATAGACACACATATACATGCATACACACACACATGAGCGTGCACTTGCAAATAAACATGCACACACATACACATGCACAGAAACAATACACATAAACACATGCATACACAGATACAAATAAAGATACACATATACACGTGAATACATATACACACATACATGCATATACACATGCGTGCACATGCAAATGAGCATACACAAATACACATGCACACACATACACATGCAAACACTACATATACACAAACACATGCATACAAAGATACAACTAAAGATACACACATACACACATGAATACATATACACATGCATACACACAAATGAGCATGCACACATATACATACATGCACACACACTACAAACATATACATGCATACACAAATACAAATAAGTATACACACATAAACATGCAAATACACATGCACACACATACACACATGCACACATGCAAATATATACACACATACAGACGCACACACAGCCCTGGAAGGGGCCGTGCTAGGCAATGGCAAACACCAGTCTGAGCTGCTGCACCAGGGCACCCGGCAGCCTCTCTGGATCCCAGGCCTACACTACGACCATGAACAGAGGCTCCTGCCCAGGGCACCTGCTCTCCAGGGAGCCTGAACCATCAGAGCTATTGAACAGTGATGCAGTACACGGCAGCAAGCTCCGTCACTAGCTGCACTGACTGACATTTACCCTGCACACACCCTGTGCTGAATGCTCATGTGTACTTGGCGCTCAAATCACAGCAACCTTGGGAAGCAGGAGCACTTGCCCCATTTCAGAAAACAAGTCATCTGCTAAGGAGCTCCCTGTAGGCACTCAGTGGGCCAACAGGAGAGAGGGCTGGGAGCTGAAGCCAGGGCTCTCACGCTCCACAGGTTCTCTCTCTAAGCTTCTTGTTGTGGGTCCCAAGGACATGTCTGGCGCAAAAGACAGCTGCCCTCACATCACTTGGACTTCTGTGGTCTGCAGTGCCGTGTGTGTCTGACAGGCTCTGAGGAGGACCTGCTTGTGCCAGGACCTGGGTTTTTGGGGTGGGGGAGGCAGGCAAGAGACTCTCCCAGCTATCAACGAGGGTTCTTGATATTTGATCCTAACAGGAGCTACGGGAAGAGACCCACAACTTATACACACACTCACATGCATGCGTGCATGCACATCAACACACACAGTCACACACAGGCATGCACACTCACACACACGAATCACCTCAATTTAACTGAGAAATTAATGACAACATTTGCTCCCTGTAAGGAACTGGGATAGACCTGGATCCCAACCCCAGCTCTGCACCCCACTGGGTGTCCCCAGCCTGTGGGAGCATCCTCACCACTGCATGACACCCACTGGATGACGGGTCAGGAGGAGGCTCATTTGCTATGCAAAGCAACTTCTGCTGCAGTGAAAGCGTCACTATCCACAATTCAGAGAGGAGAGCAGAGGCCCAGGTGAACGGATGTGCTGGGAGGGTCCCGGCTGGCAGTGGGGGGAGTGGAAGGCTGCCCAGGCCTCTGCCTCCCTCTGTGCTCTTCCTGCAGCGCCTCTGCCCACTCCGTCACATCGCCTTCAGTAGCCCCATTGTCCTGGCTAAGTTTCAGAGTGCCTATTACTCAATTATCCCTTCTCCTCTCTGTGAAGTGTCCGTTAACCTTGTGTCTCCAGGTTCCCACTTCCCCTCCCATGGTGCCCACAGTGAGCACCCACCTTTCATGCTGTCATAGGCATCCCCTGCTAGTAAACAGCTCTGAGAGGGGTGAGGGCAGGGGCCACCTCTGAGGGCCTCGTTCAAGCTCACAAGCTTCCCTTGGGAAGGCTCTCCAGGCCCTGTGAGACTCACCAGTCTCATCAGATCGAGTCTGATACCCTGTGATTGCATTTTCTAAAGATGAGCAAAACGGTCTCTTTCTTCCTTGGCCTTCCTGTAAAAGTAGCTACATTTGCATGATAACATCTGACGACCACCCAGCTCAGAGACTGCTTTGAATACTCAAAATCTGATAAGGCACGTACCCCATGCAGACAGAATGCAAGGGTGTCTGCGCAGAGAGCTAACGGAGAACCCCAGGAGCTGGTCGGTCTGAGATGAGTGGGAATGGCCCATAGCAGGTGAGGCTGGCAGGGGTGGGAGACTCTGGAGTTGGCCCCGGCCTTCCCAGAACTCAGCTTCGCTACCTTGAACTCAGCGAGCAATTTGCCAAGGGCAGGTGTCATGTTCTACAGAAAGGTAAATAAAGATCCGCTAGAGTGAGGGAAGAGGCCTTCCCTCTGCCGGGGGGCTCTAAGCCTGGCTCACTGCTCTTCCGCGTCACGACCCTGCCCAGAAGAGCCTCCTGCAGGAAGCAGCCTTGCCCCAAGGTGGATGAGGTGTCTCCTTGTGGGAGCTCTAAGACGACCCAGAAGACCCTCACCCCTGGACAGTGTCCTCCCAGTGAGGGTGTGGGAACTTGGGAATGTCAGGTATGGCTTCCGTGATTATGGTATTCTCTGGTAAAAGGAAGATTCCTTGAGTGGGTCTAACCTAACAGGGTAAGCTCTTTAAAGGCAGAGACATTTTTCCAGCTGATCTCAGAAGGGGAAGTCAGAGATGAGAAGCACGAGAGGGGTTCAACACCCTATTGCAGGTTTGAGATGGAGGGGGCCACTTGTCAAGGAATCAGGGTGGCCTCTAGGAGCTGACAGCAGTTTCCAGCTGACAGCAGCAGGAAACTGGGGCCTTGGTCCTACAGCCACAAGGACCTGAATTCTGCCAACAACAAGAACAAGCTTGGAAGTAGATTTTTCTCCATTCCCTGGTGAGAACCCAGTCTGACAAAACACCCTGGTTTTAGCTTTATGATCCCTGAGCAGAAAACCTTTGTAAAGCCTGAAGCCCCCATCCCCTAGCTGACTTCTTACTTAGCTTTAAGATTCTGCTATCAGTGGGGCAGCAATTCTGCCTCAGTTTCTCTAGAGAATGTCCCCACTACCTGCCGGGCCAGCAGTGTTCCCGGGCAGGCTGCTGCCTGCGTCCTGCCTTTCCCACACAGGCCCACCCTCTCTGGCTGATGACCCAGCTTCTTCCACTCTGGCATGGAAGGAGCTGGTTACGAAGGACCTGGCCATGGCACCTGGCTGACTTCGGAGGTTGGCAGGGCACACGCCCTGCAGATAAAGAAGTCATTTCCTTACTCAAAGCGGAGACTTGCCCTAAACGCAGACCCTGGCCTGTGGTTCGAAGGCGGGCACTGCACTGCCCCTCCCCAGGTGTGGCCCTCCCAGCAGAATGGGCAGGAAAGAGGCATTTCCAGAAGCAGCTGGAGCCACAAAGGGGGCCGCTGCTAATGTGTGGTGTTGACTTTCCCATGAGAAGGGCTGAGAAGCATGCCCGTCACTGGACTGACTGATTTCAGCTTCGTTCCGCTTCAGGAGCAGGAGTGGGAGGGAATGAACTTGGGTGTGTGGGAGGGCAGGCAGGGCTATCCTGGTGTTATTCCTGGATGTGGCAAGTGGCTAGGAGCCACTTCCAGAGCTGTTGCAAGTCAAGAGGGATCAGAAATGTGAGAGCCACTGGTGAGGAGGTGCCCTGGCAGTGGAGGAAACGCAGGCTTCCCTGTGGCATGACCTGTGGGCAAATCTCTGCCCAACCCCTACCAGCCATGTGACCTTGGCAACCATGTGGCACTGGGCAAGTCACGGAGCCCTGGGAGCCTCTGAAATGAAGTAGGTAGGGTGAGAATCTCCAGAGCATAGAGTTGTGGTAAGACTGAGGGGAGGTTCTGCATACCCAGCGCCCACCAGAGCCTGTCACAGAGTGAGAGCTCAGTCACAAGGGACTCTGCCTGCTTGCTGGTGATATGGTTAGTGCCACCTGCTAGGCTTGGCCAGGCAAGAACTGCAGTCAGAGTTAGGTATTCTTGCAATCATAAACCTCAGGCAACTCCATGGCTGCAAATGGATATCCAGGGAATACTGCACGGACTGCACAGGGCTGCCTCGGGAGCAATTAGTCTGACATTCGTTAGTCTGACATTCCTAAAGACCTGGGACAATGATTTGTGTTCACTGCATGACATGCACAACTGAGAGGTGGAGGAGGCTTCCTGAGGAAGGGGACCACAGCTGCAAGGCACAGAGGACTCCCCCCAATGCCAGCAGGCAGGGGGAATGTGGTGCTCGGTGAATGACAGGGAAGCCACCCTCCTTCATGCTGAGCCCTCAGGACCAGCACACTAGTGGGGACATCATTGCCCCGTCCTTCAGTAGCTGAGGGAACTGAAGCCAGAGAGGGTGGCTTGTCCACGGTCCACCAGAAGTTGGCAGAGTAGTCTGAACTTGGAGTCTGGTCTGGCAGGCTACAGAGTCCTTGGTATTGCCATCTCTCCTTGGTAAGTCCAAGTTCACGAGAGGCATCTCACGCCTGAGAGACACAGGCAGTGTCATCATCAGGCCCATTTCAGGACATAAACTGCAGCTCAGAAAACAAGTCATCTGGCCCAGTAGCAGGTCTGTTGCTGGGAGCCAGCTCTCCCAGACTCTGAGTCCAGTGTTTCCCCACCACCCCATGGCAGTCATCAAACAGGCCTCTCTACCCAACGTGTTGAGAATTTCTTTTATTTCAGGGACAGGTCAAGAGGGTCTCCTGGGTCATCTTAGAGCTCCTATAGGGAGACACATCATCCACCTTGGGGGGCAAGGCTGCTTCCTGCAGGAGGCTCTTCTGGGCAGCGTTGTGAGGCGGAAGAGCAGTGAGCCAGGCTTAGAGCCCCCCGGCAGAGGGAAGGCCTCTGTGCTCACTCTGGTGGACCTTTATTTACCTTTCCCTAGAATATGACACCTGCCCTTGGCAAAATGCTCTGACACCTGCCCTTGGCAAAGGACTCACCTGGACAGGGAAGCCAAGATGTTGAAGGTCAAGATTTCAAAGGTGAAAGCGCACCCCACCCCCATGAAATGGGCATCAGACTAGTTGGGAGGTGTTTCTGTTACTGGGTTTGTGCTGGTAAAGAATGTGACCTTGGGCGAATCATGTCGCCTCTTGGAGCCTTGGACTACAGTGCTGGTTTTTAAATAGGGGTGTTGGAGGGGATGGGAGTGAAAGCACCCCCCAATCCTCACCCATCTGACCAGCTCCTCTGGCCTCCTCACCCACTTCGAGCGAGCACAGCTGCTTTTTGTGTGTTTTATATGCCGTGTTGTACACACACTGCCTTTGATTAATAAATTTCTGAAGCCACTGAGCCGAGGAACCTGGCAGGTCCCTCGGGGCTCCGCTGCTCTGTGACTCTGCAGCAGGCGTCCTCGCTGCCATCCAGCCTTCCCTCTGCGCCCCACTGTGTCCCTGTGAGGCGCACACCTTCACCCGCGCTGTGCGTGGATGGATGGAGGGATGTCTAATATCTATTCATCTAGGTATCTATTTTTGTATCCATAAGACATCCTCGCTAATAACCCTAGGGACAGCGGTGGAAGGCAGCAAACAAGGCCAATCAGTGCTGCTGCTGTAAAGCGACTGAGTCCCACAGGACAGCAGATAAGAGACACCGCTCCGAATCTGCTTTCTTTAATTAAGGCAGAGATTGATAAGAGCTGTCAGAGTGAAATGAAGAGACTCTAAGCCTCACTGGTTTGCTAAGACACAAGAGGGAAAGCTGAAGACTGAAAAAAAAAGTTTCCCTAGAAAGCCCACAGAAGCCGTTACAGAAAGGACGGGGCTCCGAGGAGGGGAAGAGTGCCTGGATCGCCACCCCAATCACCAGTGGAGGATGTGGCCCGGACCTGCCCGCTGCTTGGACAGGTTATATATGTCTATATCTACCTACCCATCTATCTATCATAAATGCTATTTTCCACCAAGGAAGCTGGGTGTAGCAGGAAAGGAAGCATTTCCTTTTTTTTTTTTTTTTTTTTTGAGATGGAGTCTCACTCTGTCACCCAGGCTGGGATGCAGTGGTGCCATCTCAGCTCAGTGCAGCCTCCACTTCCCAGGTCCAAGTGATTCTCCCTCCTCAGCCTCCTAAATAGCTGGGATTACAGGCACCTGCCAGCACACCTGGCTAATTTTTATTTTTTTTTAAATTAAGACAGGGTTTCATCACACTGGCCAGGCTGGTCTTAAACTCCTGACCTCAGGTGATCCACTTGCCTTGGCCTCGAAAATGCTGGGATTACAGGCGTGAGCCACCACACCTCGCTAAAGGAAAGCATTTCTGGAAGAAGAACTAGCTTTCCATCTCAGGCCCCAGAGCAGGACCCATCCTGGTTCTTACTCTGTGCCAGGCACTCCATGCGTGTGTCTCCTATAATCCTCCCCAGGGGCAAGTGTGTGGGAAGTCACTGCGGGGACCCAGAGGAGGAGGAAGAGCTTCCATGAACAAGTCCAAGGTTGGGGGAGGCAGGCAGGGCCCAGCCCAGGCCTATATGAAGCCCAGCTGCTCCCATGCAACAATGTAGACGCTGCAGCCACACAGGGCAGCTGAGGGAGACTGGAAGACTCACGCAAGTCATCCCAATTCCAGAGAGAACTGAAGAGAGATGGGCGTGGCTTCCCGAGCCTCATTTGGGACATTCCGTGGAATTCCCACAATCAGACACCAAGGCTCCATAAGATCTCAGTAAGCATGCAGTTTGTTATGGGAAGAAACAGTGCTCTTTCAGGAGGATGCTTCTAATCAGAGACATTTTGTAAACTAAAAAATATGATCTTTATAAACCCCGGATGTTTGCCATCATTGCCAGAAACAGTGAGATATGATTGCACCCCACCGCCTCCAGGGAGGTCAGAGAGGCTTCATGTGAACTGCTGCTTCTGTCTCTGTGGGGTTTTTTTCTTAAAAAGAGAAATGACAATGAGGACTTGGAGCTTAGTGATCTGGGTTCGAGTCCCGCTTGCTTGTGAGAACTGGAGCGAGGAACAGGACCTGCACAGCTGACACTAAGGTTTTAATAGTCTATGCACTGGCGGAGTTAGTTCAGGGAAAAACCAGGAAGTGAAGGGAAAATCTCTTGGTAAACTTTAAAGCTCAAGATAACACACGTGCAAAGCACAGAGCGGCTGGACGACAGCTCTTACCATCACCATGACACGCATGCAAGCGCCCTCCTGCGCCGGTGCTCAGGCCAGCCAGGGGCTGTGCTCCTCTCTGTGACACCCTGTCAAGGCAGCACACTAACCAGAGTTACCACCCCCAGTGCACAGCTGGCACGCAGCAGGGTCTTCCAGCTCCCAACTGAGTGCCCACTATAGCCCCCAACAGTACTTCAAAAAGGCCCCTGTCCTCCTACAGCCATGTGTCCAAGGCAAAGCTAGAAACTGGGTGGGGCCAGAGAGGAGCTCTGAGGGGTACTTCCTGCCATGGCAGGAACTCAACAACACGCTCCCCCACGAGCCCCCTGGAGGCTCCCGTGCCCACGGAGGGCCCTGCCCGTGCCACCTCTGTCTGCTCCCACTGGGTGGCCTCACAGAGACCTGTGGAGTGGGCCTGGGCCCCTGAAGGCAGGCCTGTCTCCAGCCCAAGACTTTCCTGAGCTGCTGAGTCCTAGCTAGGCACATCTTCACACACCCGCGTGGCTGTCCCCTGCCATTTCCCCACCCCCCTGGTCTCTCGTCCTTCCAGGCACCCAACCCAGATGCCAGGAGCCCTTCGGCCCTCCTCTGCTCTCCCTACCCGTCACTGGCCACCGAGATTCTCCTTCCAGAGTCTATCCAGTCAGCCCATGTGTGTGTCCACAGAGCTGGCGCAGCAGTTCAGGCCAGCAGGAGCTCCTGGCCCGGTGGCTATACTGTCTCCTCATGGCTCCCCATCTCTAAATGTGCTGAACCCTCTTCTGGCCCAGGCAGCAGGCTCCTTCCACACGGCACATCTGATCACACACTCAAAGCCTTCAATGCCCCTGCTTCCAGGGCAGAGTCTAAAGGGCTCACCGCACACACAGGCCTCCGCAACAGGACCCTTCTCTCTCCCTGTGGAATTCTCCCAGTTCCCCACAGCCACAGCCCCAAACCCCTGGCTGCACCCTCCCTATCCATGGCGTGCCTCTCCCTGTGACTGGAGAGCTCTTCCTCCTCCTGCAGCTCTCAGGTGAAACACCTCCTCCTCCAGGAAGCTTCCCCTGCCCGCCGTGCTGGGCACACGTACCTGCCTCCCACTTGGCACTTGGCACACGTCACTGAAGTGTCACATCCTTCGTGGCTCTTCTTCCCTGCTAGACTGTTAGCTCTGGGACACAGGGGTCACATCTGTCATGCTGACTGTCATAACCCAAAACACGAATGAGCAAACACGAGTAAACGAAGGCCAGGACCTCTGTGGCACGTGGGGCTCAGCGGGACCACGTGGGGAGTGGCCCTGGGCCGTGCAAGGGCCCTCTCCAGTGTGTGCCACTTTCAGGGGCTGCTTGAAAACCCTCAAGGAAGAGAATCTGGGAGCCTACAAACCACCCTGGCATGGGCTCCCTGGCCGCAGAGTTAGTCCACTTTCCTTCAGGGCTGGGCCTCCCCAGGAAGAGACTGCGCCGTGACGACAGGTATGGCAAGGTTACCGAGGAGGCCTGCCCAGCCTCTGGGAGGAGGAGGAGCCTCATGGAGCACTCGTGGCCCATCAAAGGGATTTTTCTGGCTATCTCTGACAGACAGGCTCTCTCAGTGAGGCCTGATAGCCCAGGTTTGCCTAGGAACTCAGACATTGGCTTTCTTCCTCCTGCTGCTCTCCCACCCAACCCCGCTGTGGAGAGGCCCAGGGCCTCACCTGGCTGGTACCAGCAGTGTGACTGAGGCTCCAGGTCAGCCGATGTGCAGCGAGGGGGACATGCCAGGGAGCAAAATCCACATGGCCACGTTGGGGAGACTTCTCCCTTTCTGTCTAGAAGAAGCATCTCCTGAATCACGCCAGACAGCTTCCCAGGATGGCTCAGCCCCGGCCTCTCACTCAGGGTGCATCTTTGGCCAGATGCCCTCCCAGGTCTGACTGCTGGGCCTAGCGCTGTGCTTGTCCGGAGCGTGGACCAGGCCTGGGCCCAGGCACTCCCTCCTTCACACATTTAGCAAATGCCGAGTACCTGCCGTGTGCCAGACACCGTGCTCAGCACAGGGGACGTTCTCAGGGGACGTGAGCCATGTGGTCACGCCATCAACATAGAGACTGCTCCGGAATGAGACACCAGACTGGGCAGTGAGTGCAGCAGAACAGGACCCAGGTGAGGGGCCCCACGCAGCCCCAGGGTGGGCACCACTTTCCACAAGCCAAGTCCATGCCATGGGAGGGGACAAGACAGGCCACCAGGCAGCGAGGGGCCAATAGGCCATCCCTGTGGGGCTGGGGACCATGGGGAAGAAATAGAGGGCTTGAGAAAGGTTCTCAGGGGAGTAGACAAGGGGTCAATGGTTCTGGCCTCTGTGAAGGGGTTCTGGCCTCATAGTCATGCTCAGAACCCACAGTAGCTGCTCCCCATTAAAGGGGATGCTCCTGACATGTTCCTTCTTCTCATGGCTTGTTTGTTTCCTAGGGGCATCTACCACCCTTCAGGTCACAGCTGAAATGCCGCTGTCTCCAGCTCTGCTGGGCACTGCCTCCCAGTTCAAAGAATGTTCCAGGGTGAACCAACGGCTCATCCAAAGGAGGAGTGGGCAAGGCCCATTCCAGAGACACAAAGTGCGAGCCGGTGCCAGGCCCTGGGACAGGGATGCAAACAAATGGCCTCTCCCTTCCCAGCTGCTGCTTTCATGGCAGTTGTCTATGTTATAGCTGACGGACTTCATTTTCTGAGAGACTGTGTTCCAAAGAAACCCTGGCTATTAACCATGACTTGATTTCTGCAGTGGGAGCCACAGAGGGTGGTGATTTTCCACCCAAAGCACACTACATGGAATGTCCCACCGGTCTGGGCGCCACCACAGAGTCTGTATTGAATTCCCCTGGACTGTGCAGTCCATCCCACAGCCTGGCAAAGCAGGCCCAGGAGATGCAAACCACACAAAAGCAGACCTTATTACTGCCAAGTCCCTCCTAGGAGAGGCCTCTGCTGTGACGGTGTGTCTGCGGGGGCCCTGGGTCCCTGTGCGGAGCTTCCCTGCAGGGAGGGGGCTGGCAATGGCCGCTCCTCTCGGATGCTGAGGAAGAGCAGAGGAGCGGGAGGCAAACTTCTGCCTGCTTTCACGTCCATTCATTTATCACTGGTTCCAACAGAATGGATTCTACATCTCCTATGGATCAGGAGTGATCCTGGATTCTGGGAATGCGAGTTCATTCCATGAAGACTCAAATGCTTAAGTCTTCATGGCGAAGCTATCATGTGGGCAGGGCCTGGAAGGAGGCAAAGGAGCTAGCTTAGCAGCAGCGGATGTGGATGAGGAAATCGTACAACCCAAAGTGGAGGTTGGCAAGGGCAGCAAGTTCCTGGAGCACAGAGCTGAAACACAGACTGACCCTACACCTTACTGGGCACTCAACATGCCAGTAAGGATTCTGCACTGGATACTCAGGCCAGGATGGCAGATGATTTCCATGCATGGGAGGTTTCTCAGCAAGGGAGTGGCACAGTCCACACTCTCACACTCTTTATTGGCCTTGCCCCTACTCTGATGTGTCAATCAACAGGCACAGGCAGCCTGCCCCGCCTACTGCCCAGGGTCCCTCACCGAGGCCTGGCTGCCTCTCACAGGCTTGTCCTCCCCTTGTGCCCACGGCCAGAGTTTTCTGCTACTTTCCGAGGCTGCCTGACTGTGACATTCCTGCGGCCACTCTTCTAGGGTGCTTGGAAGGGTAGGATCTGCTGCCGGGGGGGAGGTAAAAGGGACATGTGAGCTTCCTACTGCTGTAGCTTGGAGCAACACCAATTCACTCTCTTGCAATTCTGGACTAGAAGTCTGAATGGCCCTCACCTGGTTACAGTCGGGATGTCGGCAAGGCCGCATTCCTCCTGGAGGCTCCAGGGAACATCTACCCTCGCTGCCTTTGCCCGCTGAGGAATTTCCCACACCCCCTCGCCCTGGCTCCTTCTTGTGGTCCTTTGCACATCACATCACGCCGGCCGCCTCTTCTGCCTCCCTCTTCTCCTCTGAAAGGAACTTTGTGATTACCCTGGGCCTACCCAGATAACCAGGCTTGGCTTTAAGGTCAGTGATTAGAGACTAACTGCATCTGCCACCCGATTGCCTTTGCCATGTAAGGTCACATATTCGCAGGTCCTGGGTTGGGATGTGGACGTCTTGGAGGCTGTTGCTCTGCTTAGCACACGGGACGCAGGAGCCTGCTGCTGGGGGCTGACGGGCTTGCCACTCTGCAATGTTTCCCCCCACCCCATCTCCCCCAGGATGCCTGCTTGCCGGGCAGGAGCAGCTGACCCCCAAAGTCCGCCAGCACGGGAATGCTCATGCTCAATGCACCTGCTGAGTGCAGACCCTGGCTAATCTGTCCCAGGGCAGGGCTGGCCGGGCAGGGAGGGTGGTGCAGCTGACAGCCGCCTCTGTCCCTGATGTGGTCACAGGCACCTCATGGATGAAAGAGCTCCTGGCAGGCAGGCAGAATCCCCAGAACCCACAGTACTGACAATGGGAAGCCGGTGGGAGGTACCCCCATGCTGGGCCCTGCCCACTCACAAGGAGCTCACTGGCCGGTGGGGAGTATGGCCCCCTAAAGCACCCCAAGGCCATGTGACAGTCCCAGCACGAAACCACCACCCACCAGGGAGCAGCCCCGGCTGGCTGCACAGCCCAGGGAAGCTTTGAATGACAAGCCACAGGACAATGTCCAGGTTTACCAGACAGTACAGGAGGGAAGCTGGGGACTTGGGGTGGAGAGGACTGAGTGAGTGAAGACCTGGGACCCGGGAGAGCCCTGACCACTTTGGTAAACACAGCAGCAAGAGCCCAGCTGAAAGGCAGGGGCTTCGAAATGGGAAAGCAGAATTCATCAGAAGCCAGTCCATGAGGCTCTCGCTTTAGAAGCTAGGAAGTCTGTGCTGGACTTTTGGCCACCTGTCAGAGCTGTGCTTTTAAAAGATTGTCCTGGCATCAACCTGGCCAAGTTGCAGCCTCTGTCTTGACAGTTGCAGGGAGAGTTCACTGCCTGCTGAAATATTGCTGCTGCTGGCCTTGGGAACTTTTCTTCTCCTCCTCCTGCTTTTTAAAGCACAGCCTGGGCCAGGAGCTTCCCGCCTGTGGAAACTTGCTCTAGAATTTCCACTGCTGTCCCGCTCTTTGTCCAGAGGAGAAGCCCTCCAGCCAGGCCTCCACACGTCACATTCAAAGTGAACAGCAAGAGTTTCTAAGGGAAAAAACAAACCCTGCTTCTAAATCCTGTCAAAGCAGATACCGGCTTCGATCGCACAGACATCCCCCACTGACACGGGCTTCACAGCAGCCCTGACAAATAAACACAGTCGGCAGGCGACTCATCACATTTGTAAATGGAATCAACACCGGCTCTCATGCCTGGGGCCAAGATCACAGCATCCCCACTGCCTGAGAAGGCTGGACTCCCGTGGAGGAGGGGCCATCAGGGGGAGGAGGGGCCAGCGGGGGAGCTGGCCTGAGGCACAGAGAGGTGTCCCTCCACTGCTCTGTCCTGCCATTAGTGTTCTGCCCATACATAGGTTCAGGGTGCTGGCCACTCTGCTTCTGGGAAGGCGTCCTGATCAGCTGGTGGGTCCCCCCAGTTCTGTACTTACAGTCACTAATGTAGCAGCTGCCCTGCCAGATCCTACAATGGGGTCTCATGTCATGTTACTCCCTCTAATCCTAAGAGGATTTTCATTGCAGATGAGGAAGCTAAGGTGGGGGCAGGTGAAGGAATAGGTCCGTGGCAGGCTGGGCCTACCCTGCCAGATGCTTTCAGCCAACCTGGCCTGTCCCAGCCACTGCCCAGCCCCAGACCTGGCAGTGCAGGTAGAGGCAGCTGGAGGGCGGGGACTGGGCTGTCTTGTTTGCTGGTTTATACCTCGTGTGCAATGCCATGCCTGGCACATGGTGGGCACTCAACAGATAAGGATAAGCCGAAGAATGTGTAGCATGCTGTGGGCATCTGGGAATCTGCTGAATAAACAGTCGTGTCAAGTAAACAAGGCAGAGACCACTGGTCTGATTTTACACATGGATAAAGTGAGGCTCAGAGACATGAACTCCCAGAGTCAGCAGGCGGGTGGCAGGGCTAAGACTCCGCTCCTGGGCTGGTCTCCGGCTCACTGCTCTCTGGGACTTCCAGGCATCTGCAGAACCAGATGGGAAAAGCCCTGAAATGTTCACTTGTGCATCCAGTGAAGTTGGACTCCTCTGAATTTCTGTCATTCACAGCAGGTGTGACAGGCAGTACGCTCGCTCCTAAAGATCCTGACCCATGGAACCTGTGAACCAGTGTTCTTCCACAGCAAAGGGGATTTAATGTCGCCAGTTAGCTGACCTGGAGACAGGAAGCGCATCCTGAATTATCCAGGTAAGCCCCACGTAATCGCCACGGTACTTAAAAGTGAAGGAGAGAGATAGAAATGTCAGAACCAGGGAGGGGTAGCAAGAGAAAGGCTGGACCAGCCACTGCTGGCTTTGAAGGTGGAAGGGGCCGGGAGCCAAGGAGAGCAGGTGGCCTCTGGAAACTAGAAAAGGCAAAGAATGGATCCTCGTTGAGGGCCTCCAGAAAGAACCAGCCCTGTGACACCTCAATGTTAGCCCAGGAGCCCTACTTCTGGCTCTGCCCTCCGGAACCGCAGGAGAATAAATCTGTGTTGCTTTAAGCCACCAAGTGTGTGCTGATTCACCAGAGCAGCCTCCAGCCACTGTTGTGGCCAATGAGCTGTAGGCTCCAGCACTGGGCCCTCACTCCCCAGACGGTGCTCTTTGGCTGCTTCTTGGCAACCTGAGTGTGGCATATCTCCCCCTGTCCTCCCCACTCAGCCCGGCTCCCAGTCTTCAGAAGGCATGGGCTGTGGACTTCTTCAGGCTTCAGCGGCTTCCCAGAGACTGAACCACAGGCAGGCAGGTGACTATGCTCACCCACCAGAGTCATAGAGTGCCTTTCATCAAGGAAACCTCCTCATCGCTAGGAGGACAAACTGAAGGGCAGCTGTGGACTCCCAACTGTGTCCCTGCCCAGCTGGTACAGCGCCTCCCCAGCCCCACCTTCCTCCTCACAGAGCACCTGAGACCACACCCGGCTGTCGTGAGTCATGTCCATCTCTCAGCAGAGTGCCTGGCAGGAGAAGGGGTCGAACCAGGGTGGCCCCCTGCTTTGTCCTCCCCACATGAAATAATTGGGCTCTAAGCATGTCACAGGATGAGAGAAGGATGAGGCTTTTCTATTTCATCAAAATGTTCCTTCCCTGTTCTTCCTGTGAAAAACGGAGGGGCCGTTACTTTTCCAGAAAGGGGGTATGCAGAGCCCTGTGTAGGGTGAGCGGTGGGCAAGGCCTGTTCTATGGCTGGCTGGGCCTGTTCTATGGCTGGCTGGTCATGTCTGGACACAAACCACAGAGTCCACATTTTCCACCTTAAATTCAGGAAGAGAAAAGGAGGAAGAGAAGCAGGGAAGAGCAGGAGAGCGGGAGAGGTGCTCCGCCGACCTGCACTGCTGGTGGGAGTATAGACTGAAATAAGCTTCGGGACAGTCTGGGGAAAACAGAATTGTTTTTCATTTTGTGGAGGGAAGGGCTGTCTCATTCCCCAGGCTTTCTCCTGCTTTTTCGGAAGGTCCAGGTTGCTTATAAATGCAACACGTATGCCCTGGGCCCCCAGCTGGCTGCAGCAACCTGCTGGCCTGGCTTGGCCCAAAGGCCTCAGCCACCCCTATGCTCCCGGCTCGTCATTCTGTCTCCAGGCCTGGCACATCACATGTCAGCAGCTTGGTGCTGCACTGAGCCACCAGCACCAGGTCCTCCACACCTTCCAATCTGCCCTGTCTCCTGGCCCTGCCCGGATTCATCACGGTTTCTTGTGTGTCCTACCACCGAACTGACACATATCGGAGCTGAGTTTCTCCAATTCGAGGCACCTAAGGATGATGTCGCCTTTAAGGAGATGCTAGGCTGACCCCTGGTTTAACATCTGCTGCTCATATGGTTGAATGGCTTGGACAAATTATTTTTTCTGGGTCTCAGGGATGAGGTAATGCCACCAAGTGTTGTAGGGTATGGGAAGGAGGGAAGGAGCTGCGTGGGGTGAAGTGCGGGCCCAGGCTGGTGGTTAACAGAGGCATACATCCTCCCCTTTGCTCCACTGTCTTCCTGCCCCAAGCCCTTATAAACACACATGGGTTCCATCAAAGTGTGTGACATTAAAATACACTGGAGTGCCGGATGGCTAATTACTTCCTAATATCCACTTCCCCCCCTAAAGAATGGAACCCCAATATTTAGCTGGGCACATTCACAGAGCCTGTACTTCCGGGCGTCCCTTGCAGGTGGGTATGGCACTGTGACTAAGTCTGGCCAAGGGAATAAGAGGGAGGGGATTGTGCAAACTCCAGAAGGCCCCCTTCCCCCAGGGAGCGAGCACTTTCCTCCTTCCCTCCATGCTCCCTGCGGTACTGGAGCAGCTGTCCCGACTCCAGGCTATGCCCAGGTACCTGGCACTGGCAGGTCCCATCAGCTGTGGCCTGTCTGCCACCAGATTTTAATGTGACAGAGACCTGTGAGCTTTACTGAATCCTTGGGGGTTTCTGGTACTTGCAGCCAAGCAGACCCGACAGATAAGCTGTGGCCTTTGGTGTGCCAGGCAGGACCCTTGTTCTTGAAGGGCTCCCGGGCTGGTGGATGAGCCTAGAAAGCCAGCCTGTGGGTCACAGTGGGGGAGGAGACATTCTGAAGAGGTAGCAGGAAGGACCAGGGTGCCAGGGAAGGCTTCGGAGGACATGGGGACTGGGAAGCTCCAAAGGGAGACGTGGAGGAATGGGTGGGTGCCGCAAGCAGAGGCCAAGGCCAAGGGGTTGGGCCTGGCCTGGCCATGATGGGCCTTGAACTTCATTATGTGGAGAAACACCTCTACAGGCTGCAGGAAGAGGAGCCAGGGTCAGACAGCTTGGCTTGGTGTCGGAAGTGGTAGGGGCTGTGTGAACAGTACCAGCAAGAACCGATGCCGGACTGCGCTCGCGGCTCCCCACTGAAGCTGGTGATCAACAATCAATCCCAGACTGAACTCAGCTCTTAGCTCCACCTCCCTCAGCAGCAGCCAGCACCACGGGAGGAGGGGGACCAGGACAGCACTAGCTGGGCTGGGCTGCTGTTTTCCTATCCATGACCCAGGACCAGGCCCCACCAGTTGGCACCAGCCTGCGAAACTCGGACTCATCTCTCCAAACCGACTGCCTCTGGCAGGATGAGGTGAATTATATCCTAAATCAAGTGGAGGCAGTGAATACATTATCTTAGGAATAAGATGAAAAATGAAGATGGATATTTACAAACAACTTTTAAAGAAATTCACCCCCACACACATATAATTTTAATTGTCTCTGAAAGAAAAGGCAACTGTTTAACTGAGCTCTAGTTAATCTGTGTCAGCAAACACGATGTTAGCCACCTTGGAAGCTGACTGATGCATTCGAAACTCTGACAGATGCAAGGCCATCCGGGAGTTGCACATGCAGGAGGCCCGTTTCCATCCACCCTCATTCAGTCCCTGCTGCGCTGGGGCTGTGCCCAGCGACCCACCCCCGACGCTGCCTGTGGAGGAGACTCGGGGTGAGCAGCGCAGGTAGGAGGCTGTCTATAAGGCAGGCTGTGCGTTCAAGACCACAACAAATCAATCCATTCCTTTGATCACGCAAATTGATTATATACATCCATTAACAAGCTATTGAAGCTGTCTGGTCCAGTTAATCAAAATATTCATTCTTTCAATCAGGCATTCAGCGATGACTTATTAAGAAATGACTGTGTGCCGAGATCTGGGCTTGCAGCCATCCCTGCCCTGCAGGGTCCCCAGATGCCAGCAACTGTGGGTGCACAGGCAGGGCAAAGCTCTGACAACAGGGAAGGAAGAAGGCACAAGACCGTGAGAAGCAGACCAGAGGGTTCCTGAGGAGCAAATGCACCGTCTTCTAAAACCAAGGGCTTCTGCCAGCAAAGCTGAATGCCAGCTGATGGAAGACAGCAAAACCAATAGAGGGTTTCTGAGCAGGGGAATCACTCTTCCATCCACACATACCCGGAAGGGTGAGGTGAAAAACAAATGGAACCAATTTCCATCCTGTCTGAGGGATGGAATCAATGCAATTAATTCAGTCAGAATGAAAGACGCATGCAAATACACAGGGGGTTCTGGAGCCAGCTCCTCCCACTCCTCACCCAAATGCAGGCTACACTTGCCTACGAATGAGGAAACCCTGCAACAGCCCCGCCTCGGCCCAGCCTGGGGCTGGGCGTGAGCACCTGCCTCCCCGACAGTGGGTGGAGACAACCCTAACATATTTAAAGACCCTCCAAGGCCAAAAGCTCACCACCGCCACCAAAGCCTCCATTCCCTGCCACCGTGCCTGTGCCCCATGTTAGCAGCAGCAGCAGCCCTGGGACACGTGGGGCCTGGACTTGGTCTGCTGGAACTGGACCAAAGCCCCCAGCCTCTCACGCAGGGCCTGTCCCAGAAGCTCCACAGCCTCCTTCCTTGGACAAATCACAGCAGCTAAAGGGCTTTTTCCATAAGCATTGGAGGCAGAAGGGAAGCAGGTGATGGAGGAACAGGCAGACGACAGCCTAGGTCTAGATAGGCCTGCAGGACTGAAGACAAATGTCCACTGTCCAGCCAGCCACCAGCTGCTGAGCACCAAGTGCGCATCACACACGAGAGGCATTTTGTTCACTCCTCTGCAAGCTTCCCTGCATACCCTGCAGATAAAATACTATTAATCAAAGCCCACGCTGCCTTTTTAAAAATTACAGAAAATAGATGAAATACACACAAGCATGAGAGGCACGCATGCACACACACACAGGCACACTCTAGAGTGGCATGGCACACGGTAAGAGATTGACTGAAATAAATGGCCTGAACAGGAAAGCTTCCAGTGTTTATTAGGGAACCAGGACATGATATATGGAATAAACATGTATGTGATATATATATATATGTGTGTGTGTATATATATATGTGTGTATGTATATATACATATGCAAAATCTATGTGTGCATATAGCTCAAGTTGGATCACCTTCTATATATAGACATATAAATGTATAGATACAGCTCTCCCCATATAAATATGCATGTGTGTGTATATATATCTCCCAGCTCCCGAAATAGAAGCCTATATACTTAGATGAATTACAGTGTCTAAAAAGAAAGACTCGGGAGTGGTGTGTGCCTGCGTTCCCGACGAGCACTTGTTGTCTTTCTTCTCCCCGTAGGCAGTCTCCCCTTGGCTCAGCATTTGCTTCCCCGACTCTAGATGCTGCTGCTTCACATCCCGAAGCCTGCAGCAGGTGTGCTGTCTAGCCTGACTGTGCCGTATGAGGCTAGAGACAGATCTGCCCAGAATGCAGTGTTTTGCAGACATCCAAAGTTGGATGGAATCATCTCGAAAAGCTTTTGCTTGGTCAATTCACGACACTCAATGTCGGGGACTTCCCGGCCCCTCTTTCCGCCTGAGCGTCAGCTCGACGTGCCCGCTGGCCCCTGACTCAAATCAGACGGCTCAGTGTCCCCTCAGACCCTGAATGACAAATCACCAGCCACTCCTCAGGCAAAGCTGTTCCCGAATCGCGTTCTTCCAGCCTTAGTCTAGGATACCTGGAGAAAAGATCTCCTGAGACCTCCAGAAGCCCACTTAGAGGGCCGTAGCCGGAAACAGAGCGAATGGGAAGTGGATGAGGTAGGCTGGGCCATTAAGACACTGCTCTCTTGCCACCAGGAGAGCTCCCCTGTTGACACCAAGCATCTACAGTTGTTTGCCACTGGGGCTGTCCCTGTGTTCTGCTCAGGGGCCAGCAGCGGCCAAGGCCACCACTCTGGGAAAGTCCGCTGTGTGCCACATATCAAAGCAGCATGCGCTTTGGTTAATAGTTAATAGTATTAATAGCAGAATACGGTAGCTGCTCCCTCTCCTCTCCTTCTGGCTCTGCATTTTCACTATGTACCACATTCTAGCCACAAGAATGTCTTAAGGAAACTACAGAGTAACTATAATTTCATAATGTAAATGTATTATATTACACTATTAAACAGATCACATATTCCAGGTTCCATATTAGAGCATTTGGTGGAAAATTCAATCATGCGCCACATGGCGTGTGAACACCGTTGTGATAACACCGTCATGAGCGTGAGCATTTCTAAGCACGTCCACACTAGGGAGTCTGCTCAGTGCTCTCTGCCCTCTGCCTCACTGAATCCTTGAATTCTGGATATTCATGTGCTCATTTTACAGAGGGGGGAGATGTCAGGAGGTGAAGCTGCTTCCCCACAGTGGAGTCTGTCTGCCTGCAGAGCCAGCTCTGCCAGCAAACCTCACTTCGCCCTGGCTCAGCACCCGCGACTGCCGACCTGGAGGAGGCCCAAGGCTGCTCCTGTCCAAGAGAGGGCCTGGAAAGGTTTGCGGACCTGAAAGCTCTTATCCTCCTTGCCCACCAGTGACCAGACCTCCCGGGGGCTCTCTGCTCTGCCTCTCGGTTCCTGTATCAGCTCCTAGTAACACTTGAGCCCAACCCTGTGTCTCTGCCCAGTTGCTTGGAGCTCTGATCCCCTTCTTAGTCCTCCCCTGGGGACCAGACCATCATGAAATTGCTCTGGCATCTGTTTTTTCACCTCATACATATTACAAATGGGTATGAGGGACTGAAAAGAGGCTCAGAAGAATGAAGTCAAAACTAGAAGTTTTGAATGTCTACTATGGACTAATCACAGTCGTAATTATTTTATGTGCATGACATCACTCAGTGCTCAATCCTTCAGACGGCTGCTTCGTATGATAAGCAAGGGCAGAGCCAACGCTAGAACCCAGGGCTCCTGACTCCCAGAGTTCAGTGTTCTTTCCAGATAGCCCAAAGTGCCAGTGTCCCTCATGGGGCAGGGGCTCTCAGCGGCTCCCTTGCCATTGCAATCCCAGCACTGCCTTGTCCTGCGGAGAAAGTGGCTACCTGTGACAACACTGTAATCAGAAGTCATCATAAGTGTTAAAGGAAGAGTGAAACACTAATATACATGCCGACGCATCTGAAAACCACTGGGCCGTATGATTAGCCATTTGTAGGTATATAAGTCACAGAAGGAAAACTTTTTTCTATGTCAATGAGTTGAACAATCAAATCATCCATCTATCCAACTACAAATGTATATGGCCATCTACCCACTCATCAGCTGTCCACACCTTTATCCTTTCACCATCCAATTGTCTACTAATCCACTCTTCATCCCTCCACCCAATTATGTACCGACCCATCCAACCACTGAGCCATCTAGCTATCAGCTCATCTTTCCATCTATCCAGCCCCCATCCACCTCTCCAACAATCACTTAATGAAGTTCTGACACATGCCAAGAAGCATTCCAGATATGGGAGGACCAGGGTAAGTAAGATATTCTCCATGCTCGGAAGAACCCTGTCTAAAAGAGAGGAAATGCACACCGGCTCAGCTCCCAAGTAGCAGATGATGTCAGGGGTTCCTTATACACTGTTACTGTCAGCGCCTAACCTGTCAGTGAATAGAGGAACTTCTGTATACCAATGTGATCAGAGAGGGGAATGAACCTCTGCAGAGAGGCATGAACAAAGTACTGTGGGAGCCAGGGAGAGCATTTATGTCAGGGTCAGGGAACAGCATACTTTCTTGAACTTGACCAGATTCAAACCTAAGTCAGTGTCATTCCAGAGCACACACTCTCCCCGTGTCACCAAGCTACTTTCAACTAGAATTCAGGAGCTCAGGCCCAGAGCAACTCAAAAGATAGATGCTGACCGCAGGTGCCATCAACTGCTCCTCCATCTTTACTCTGGGAGTTGTGTGAGAGTGAGAACAGGATGGTGGTTGGACCGTGGTGTGTCTGGGAGGGCATGGGACCGGCCCTGCTTTCCACCTGGTACCTATTTCAAACAAGATGAACGGTCAAATCATCCATCAGAGCAGGTCCCCAAGCTCCGGTCTCCAGAGGAAGCAGGGCAAGAGGGGCACCACTGACACAAGAACACAGCCTGGGAATCTTGGATACTGTTGGGAAACCACACCCAACATTCAAAATGGAAATGAGCCGGGAAGGGTGTCCCATGGACTCAGGGCAAATGTTTACATCTGAAGATCTTTGGAGCACATGTATGGCTGCATACGGTACTTTTGTTGTTAACATTTTAGAGGTGCCTGAGCGGGCACCAGCAGATTTCCAAAGTAATTCAGTCACACACAGTCTCCCTGAGGGATCTGGGTGGGCCCTGTGAGGGGCGGGTAGAGGACACTGGGTTTGGTGAACGGGCAGGCTGTGCATCTACAGACGCTCCTGGAGGGTCTGCCAGGGGAACGGAGGATGTTTCGGATATGGTTTGGCTGTGTCCTCACCCAAATCTCATCCTGAATTCCCATGTGTTGTGGGAGAGACCCCATGGCAGGTAGCTGAATCATGGGAGCAGGTCTTTCCTGTGCAGTTATCGTGATCATTAGTCTCATGAGATAATATGATTATAAGGGTGATTTTTCCCGCACAAGCTCTTTCTCTGCCTGCCGCCATCCATGTAAGACATGACTTGCCCCTCCTTGCCTCCCGCTATGACTGTGGGGCCTCCCCAGCCACGTGGAACTGTAAGTCCAACTAAACCTCTTTGTTTTTTAAAGA
>CAUYLG010003405.1:0-27628 GCA_963573385.1 Cacajao melanocephalus | reverse complement strand
TTTTTATGGCTGCATAGTATTCCATGGTGTATATGTGCCACATTTTCCTTGTCCAGTCTATCATCGATGGGCATTTGGGTTGGTTCCAGGTCTTTGCTACTTGTAAACAGTGCCGCAATGAACATACGTGTGCATGTGTCTTTATAAGAGAACGATTTATAATCCTTTGGATATATACCCAGTAATGGGATTGCTGGATCAAATGGAATTTCTATTTCTAGGTCCTTGAGGAATCCCCACACTGTCTTCCACAATGGTTGAACTAATTTACACTCCCACCAACAGTGTAAAAGTGTTCCCATTTCTCCACATCCTCTCCAGCATCTGTTGTCTCCAGATTTTTTAATAATCACCATTATATCTGGCATAAGATGGTATCTCAATGTGGTTTTGATTTGCATTTCTCTAATGACCAGTGATGATGAGCATTTTTTCATATGTTTGTTGGCCTCGTATATGTCTTCTTTTGAAAAGTGTCTGTTCATGTCCTTCATCCACTTTTGAATGGGTTTGTTTTTTTCTTGTAAATCTGTTTTAGTTCTTTGCAGATTCTAGGTATTAGCCCTCTGTCAGATGGGTAGATTGCAAAAATTTTTTCCCATTTTGTTGGTTGCTGGTTCACTTTAGTGATTGTTTCTTTTGCTGTATAGATGCTCTGGAGTTTAATTAGATTCCATTTGTCTACTTTGGCTTTTGCTGTCAATGCTTTTGGTGTTTTAATCATGAAGTCCTTACCTATGCCTATGTCCTGAATGGTATTACCAGGGTTCTTAATGTTATTGAGAGGCTCAAAGATCTGAAAACAGCATTGATTCCAAGTGGCAGTATTTATTTCTTATTCTTTTAATTTTTCTTATTCTTTTATTTTTTTAGAGATGAGGTGTTGCTCTGTCATTCGGGCTGAAGTGCAGTGGTGTGATCAGCTCACTGAAGCCTCAAACTCCTGGGCTAAAGTAATCCTCCTGTCTCAGCCTATGACTGGTAAATTTTTTTTTTCTTTGTAGAGATGGCATCTTCCTATGTTGTCCAGGCTGGTCTCAAACTCTGGGCCTTAAGTGATCCTCCCACCGTGGCCTTCCAAAATGCTAGGCTTACAGATATGAGCCACCAAGCCTGGCTAGCTGCTGCATTTCTTTAAGGCCCAGAGGCTCCTGTGGTGGCATCTGGATTTGAAATGCTGGCTAGGTGCAGTGGCTCACACCTGTAATCCTAGCACTTTGGGAGGCCAAGGTGGGCAGATCACCTGAGGTCAGGAGTTCGAGACCAGCCTGGACAACATGGTAAAACCCTGTCTCTATTAAAAATACAAAAATTAGCTGGGCGTGGTGGCAGGTGCCTGTAGTCCCAGCTACTCAGGAGGCTAAGGCAGGAGAATCACTTGAACCTGGGAGGTGGAGGTTGCTGTGAGCAGAGATCGAGCCACCGCATTCCAGCCTGGGTGACATAGCAAGACTCCATCTCAAAAAAAAAAAAAAAAAAAGAAATGCTGATAAACATAGTCTGTGTCTAAGTTGCAACAATGATTGATATTGTGAAGATTATTAATAGCGTGGGTCAACTGAAGGAGAAGGAAAACATCAAAGAAGAATATTCTCTTCCCAAATCATAAAGGCATTCATTTTCAGAAAAGGAGAGAGGAATATTACTTTCATTAAAAGAATAGGAAAATTAAAATTGTTGTTATTAGCCCAAAATCAGGGGAGACGTGTGAATCCATGGGGATAATTTAAGATTATAAACAGAAATGAAGGTTAATTTTTGCTTTGTATTTCTGGAACAAGAAAGATGACATGTAATCAGACCATGTCTCTGATAATTCTGTTAAATTAGATAAAGAAAATCACATGGATAAGAGAATGTAATTAAATCACTAAAAATAAAAACGTCATTGTTTTCACTTTCTTTTGGTAAGTGAGAGGTTATTTTACAATGTAAAATAACCTTCTACACTGTACATGAGCAATTCCAATATCCTGTTAGAAATGACAACTGGATTGTCATATGGGCTTGCCTTTGACCATATTCTGAAAGGATAATATAATGAGTTGACAAAAGACCCCGTGAATGCAGTTTATGTACAAAGCAACAAACAAATACAAATATAAAGAAATTCCTACAACCAAAGGTCAATATAATTCATAGCAAGATTTCAAGAGGAAAAATCGGGGCTAGGAAAGAGATCACATTTCTGTCTCCTTTTTTTGGTGATTTTTCATCTAAGAAATAAAACAGGAATAATGAAATATTCCACAGTATATCTAATATCCATCTTTGTGGCAGGGAGCTAGAAAGATTCAGGATTATTATTTATAAACCAATTTAGAGTAAATTCAAAGACTGAGGAGATATACCTAATCTAGAAGAAAAAGGAGCTCTCAGACCTGCCTTTGAATATTACTACTAAATTTTTTCTTAGGGCTCACTCTGCCGCCCAGGCTGGAGTGCAATGGTGTTATCTCTGCTCACTGCAACCTCCACCTTCCGGGCTCAAGCAATTCTCCTGCCTCACTCTCCTAGGTAGCTGGGATTTCAGGTACCCACCACCACACCCGGACCTGGCTATTTTTTTTTTTTAATTTTTGGTATGGATGGGATTTCACTATGTTGGTCAGGCTGGTCTCAATCTCCTGACCTCAAATGATCCGCCTGCCTCGGCCTCTCAAAGTGCTGGGATTATAGGCATGAGGCACCACGACCAGTCAGGGCCTTTTAAAGTATTATCTTTTCTTTTGAAGTCAGTAATGCTCAAATGAAACTTAATTTTGAAAAATAGAATGTTTGAAGGAAATAGATTGAATGAAAATAACACAGCTGATATTTTTAGCAATATTCTTAGATATAGCTTTAGAAATTAACTAGCCTGAAGTAGCAGTATGTCAAGATTACCTTTTCTTAAGATCAATTACACACACATTGCATCATATGACTTCTTTAGCACTGAAGATGTCTGTGCCTTTCTGCAGTTGGGTTTCATTTATTAAAAGAGAAAGATATTATCTATGGTATCTTTTTAAGATCTCTGTGGATTTGAATTTTCAAGTGTATAGATAAGCCTTGATTGATGAAAAATTTATGGAAAAAATTAATTTTATAACAAAGGTAAAGAAGTGAGTACTGCCTTCATAATGTGGCTCACAGCTTTTAACAGAATTTCTTTAAACAATTTTAATGTATTTTTAAACAATTATATATTTCAATATTAAATCTTAAGTATGTTTCAGGAATATCTTCCTTAAGGTATCTGATATATCCCTGTTTTCATACATTTTACATTTTTTACATCTACAGTATTGTATTTCTCTTTTGAAAAATTGCATAACATTAAGGAAGTAAATAAAAACAAAAATAGTTTAACGTATCTTGTGGGAAATACCTTTTTCCTTTTTTTTTTGTTTTTGTTTTTGTTTTTTGCTTTTTGAGACTGAGTTTTGCTATTGTTGTCCATACTGGAGTGCAATGGCGCAATCTCGGCTCCCAGCAACCTCCGCCTCCTGGGTTCAGGAGATTCTCCTGCCTCAGCCTCCCGAGTAGCCGCGATTACAGGCATGTGCACTACGCCGGGCTAGTTTTGTATTTTTAGTAGAGACGGGATTTCTCCCTGTTGGTCAGTTTCGTCTTGAACTCCCGATGTCAGGTGATCAGCCCGCCTCCGCGTTCCAAAGTGCTGAGATTACAGGCATGAGCCTCTGATCGTGGACTTCTTTTTTTTTTTTTTCTTATTTTTTGAGGCGGAGTCTCGCTCTCACTCCTACGCTGGAGTTGGATTGTGCTGTGGCTGGATCTCTGCTCACTGCAGACTCTGGCTTCCGGCTTCGAGCAATTCTCTTGCCTCAGCCTCCTGGGTAGCTGGGATTACAGGCACGAACCACCACGCCTGGCTAATTTTCATATTTTTAGTAGAGACAGGGTTTCACTATGTTGGCCAGGCTGGTCTCAAACTCCTGACCTCAGGTGATCCGCCCTCCTTGGCTTCCCAAAGTGCTAGGATTACAGGCGTGAGGCATCACTCTCGGCCTAGTTGTTTTTGATCACGTATTTTTTTTTTCTCTGAAATATAAACGATTTGTAGTCCGATTTACATCTGAATCTCGCGTATTTTTTTTCTCTGAAATATAAACGATTTGTAGCCCGATTTACATCTGAATCAACTGGGTAGTAAATGCTGCACCATCTACCTTTGTTAACTGGAACAATACAGAACTAATTTATAAACTGCTAAAATTTTCCCTTGCCACAATAGTCAGTTTTTAAAATGTTTTGCCTTCTGTCTTCTCAATGGGATTGCTGCTTTGTGAATTTTCATTAATTCCTAAACCATATTCCTTTGTATTGTTTTTTTGTACATTTGCTTTAAGTGACTGTGTATTGGGGGAAAGAAAGTGCAGGATTTCTGGTGAATTATAATAGCAATTTGATTTCTGGAATGAAGCAACTTTTCATGTTTGGAATGACCATAAAAATGGCAATACACTTAACAGTAATACCCTTATCTGTGTTACATCAATGCATCTTAATGGTTTTCTATATGTGAACTTAGCCTCTTGCCTACAGAGAATTACTAACTAGTATATTTCACATGTAAAAATCTCCAGAGTGCTTCCACGCACTTTAATACACACAGATATAGAATAAAATGCAACATATCCTGAAGAAAAAAAAATCACAGACTCTGTGTGTGGCTCTCAACAACTTATTTTCTCCTTAGAAAAATAGGAAAGCTGGCCGGGCACAGTGGCTCATGCTTGTAATCCCAGCATTTTGGGAGGCCACGGCGGGCAGACCACCTGAGGTCATCAGGTCAAGACCAGCCTGGACAATGTGGTGAAACCCCGTCTCTACTAAAAATACAAAAAATTAGCCTGGCATGGTGGTGGGCACCTGTAATCTCAGCTACTTGGGAGGCTGAGGCAGGAGAATTACTTGAACCTAGGAGGCAGAGGTTGCAAGGAACCAAGTTCGGGCCATTGCGCTCCAGCCTGGGTGACAGAGGGAGACTCTGTCTAATAATAATAATAATAATAGAAAAGCTAATAACTATACAATCTCTTACCTAAATGTTTAAGAATGCCGGATAATACTTAAAAATACCAAAATATAAAAACAAAACATACAGATTTAAAGACCATACAGTCAATAGTACAGCAAATCTATTTGATTACTTTTTTCAAAATTCTATTTTAATTTCTTTGCTAATTTTAGAGCATTGTACATAGTTAAAAGAAAATATTTTCAATTGATTTTATTGTCTCATTTTATCTTCTAGAGATACTAGTTCATTTTAGGAAAATAAAAATAGTGAGAGAAAACTTTTAGCTCCCAATATGGATGATGTCCCATGCATGACACTTTGTTCTAGTTTTGATTATTTAATTATCACACACTAGAGGGGAGTTCTTACTAATTCTTTTTTTCTTCAGAAATAATTCTTTCTTTTATTTTTTAAACTGCTTTATTGAGGCATGATTGACATATAAACCAATTCTCTTTTATAGGCCATGAAATTGGAGTTCAGAAAAATTGAGTAACTTACCTAAGACTACAAGTAAGTGGCATAGCTAGGATTTGACCCCAGACAGCCTTCATATTCAAGTTCATGGGCCATAAGCTGCCTGAAAGCAGAGACCATGATTTGCATCCACAGTATTTAGATATCTCTCATATCTAAATAAAATCTAGTCACTATTCACATTTAATTGATATTTTGAATTACCTTTAAATTTTTAAAAGAAGACACATTATAGAAATTTGATACTAAATGTAAGTATTCAATTCCTTTAGTTAAATTTAAAAAAAGCAAAAACAATATTCTGTATAAATACATTAGTGGAAAGTCAGTTAGCAGCTGAATTATAAGGGATGTTTGGTGACACAAGTAAAAATGAAATGTATACATTTTGCCTTACACTTGCTGACTCCAGCATTTAGATATAACTTTTTCCAGAGACTTGTCATACTTATATGTTTCAGACAAGAAAAGCTTTGGGTTACGTGAAAGAGTGTAGCTAAAAATCAAACAGTACTCATCGACTGACACTTTGTTTATCCACTCAAAAATACATGAACAGGGCTTTATCTTGGCCTATTTGAACTCCATGCCAGAGGGCAGCGTAACATAGCAAAGCATGTTGACCTCTTCTTATCACTGCCCTTGTTGGCAACGTTGAGTTCTTAATAGTCTAGTATAGGCTGTTACAGTGGCTCACACCTGTCATCCCAGCACTTTGGGAGGCTGAGGTGGGTGGATCACCTGAGGTCGGGAGTTCGAGACCAGCCTGACCAACACAGTGAAACCCCTTCTCTATTAAAAATACAAAATTAACCAACTGTGGTGGCACATGCCTGTAATCCCAGCTACTTGAGAGGCTGAGACAGGAGAATCACTTGAACCGGGAGGCAGAGGTTACGGAGAGCCGAGATTGTGCCATTGCACTCCAGCCTGGGTAACAAGAGCAAAACTCCATCTCAAGAAAAAAATCTGGTATAAAGTTTTAAAATGTTGATATTTTATTCACGGATTTATGTGATATCCTAAACCTTTGCTTCAAAATACTCTATTTATCTTTTGTGGTTTGCTTCAGGGTAAAAGCCCTCTTTTTTCCCCACAATCAGGACAGTAATTTGGTGGGTTAATAAATTATGTTGTGTGATAGTGAACTATAAGTGCTAAAGAAAATAATAGTAGGGCAAGGGAAATCAGGAATATGAGGGCCTGGGAAAGAGCATAAAATAATGTGTCATGATGAGTTGCATGGAGCAGGTTAAATTTGAACAAGACAGGAATCCAAGTAGATAAAGGGAAGATAATTCCAGATTGAGGGAATGAGTGGAAAAAAGGCTCTTAGGTGAGAATAGCAATTAAGACTGTGACTATTGGCCAGGCGCAGTGGCTCACATCCGTAATATCAGCACTTTGGGAGGCCAAGGTAGGTGGATCACTTGAGGTCAGGAGTTCAAGACCAGCCTTGGCCACATGGCAAAACCCTGTCTCTACTAAACATACAAAGATTAGCTGGGTATGGTGGTGCACATCTGTAATCCCAACTACTCGAGAGGCTGAGGCAGGAGAATTGCTTGAACCGGGAAGGTGGAAGTTGCAGGGAGCTGCGATCGCACCATTGCACTCCAGCCTGGGCAACGGAGTAAGACTCCCTCTCAAAAAAAAAAAAAAATTACTGTGACTTTTATAAGGAAGAAAGTAGTAGGAGATCATAGAATTCAGAGAATTTGGTGGTATAAATTAGAGACTGGCACATTTTAGTTTCTGTGCAGTAGAGAAAGAAAACAGAGACATTTGCAAAACAATCTAAGAGGGGATTCCTTCAGTACTTTTCTAATATCCCTCTCCCAAAGGTCTGTTTATTCTTCAGCTAATTTTTATGGATAATGTAATTGCATTTTATAGAAAGAACACATCTCTTTATTTTATACTCATATATCATCAAATTATGTAGTATATAATTATATTAGATCATTACAGGAGCCGGAATGGGAACAATCACAGTTGATTTTTAGTAAGCTTATGCTATGCTCTGGTTATCTATTGCTGAGCAACAATTTGTTACAAAACGTAATAGCTTAAAACCCCAGTCACTTTTTATATCACAGGAATTTGTGGGTCATAAATTTGGGCATGGGTCAGCTGGGTGATTTTCCACTCTATGTACTGTCAACGTGATCTCTAAATGATACTCAGCTGGCAGATGAGCTGATCAGCAGAAATCCAAGACAGCTGTACTCATATGTATGGTGCTTTGGTGGAGAAGACAGGGAGGCTTGGGTCAACTGTATCTATTGACTCTAGTACCTACATGTGGCCTCTTCAGCATGGTAGACCCAGGATTCTTGAACTTCTTACATGGCAGCTCAGGGTTCTAGAGTTAATGATACAAAAGACAGAAAATATAAGTTTCTGGTATTTTAAGGCCTAACCCTGGAAACTAAAACAGCATCTCTTCTACTGCAGGGGTCCCCAACCCCCGGGCCACAGACTGATGCCTGTCTGTGGTCTGTGAGGAACCAGGCTGCACAGCAGGAGGTGAGCGGGTGAGCCAGCAAAGCTTCATCTGCATTTACAGCCACTTCCCATCGCTGGCATTACTGCCTGAACCCTGCCTCCTGTCAGATCAGCAATGGCATTAGTCTCATAGGAGCACAAACCCTATTGTGAAATGGGCATGCAAGTGATCTAGATTGCACACTCCTTATGAGAATCTAATGCCTGATGATCTGTCACTGTCTTCCAGATGGGAACATCTAGTTGCAGGAAAGAAAGCTTAGGGCTCCCACTGATTCTATGTTATGGTGAGTTGTATAATTATTTTATTATATAATACAATGTAACAATAATAAAAAAGTGCATAATAAATGAAATATTCTCAAATTATCCTAAAACTGTTCTTCTCCCCTCCCCCACCCATCAGTGGGAAAATTGTCATCCATCAAACCCCAGTCTCTGGTGCCAAAAAGTTGGGGACCACTATTCTACTGCATTCTATTAGAGCAGTCACAGAGCCCACACGAATTCAAGGGAGAAAACAAAGACTTCACCTCCCCAATGAAGAAATGTCAAACAAAATTGCAGCTGTTTTTAACCCATCAAATCGCACAATTTATCTCTAATAGAGGGTAAATTTCTAGTTAAGATTTTTCAGCAGGCCATCTTGATCCATCAGTAAATCTAACAAAGGGAATGGAGAGCTTTGGTTAATCTAATGATTCAGTTAAATGAAGGTCTGTTAAAATAGATTCTACTATAATTCCATTCATTGTTTTTTATTTCACATTTTTCTCATTTTTTATTATTCATAGAGTTTTTGTCCAATGACCTTTAAAATCATGAAGATTTACTATATAGGGGTGGACATCCATGTGAACATGGCATAATTATAAATGAATTTTCTTTAATATCTAGAAAACATTCTTGTTTGTTCTCTAACTTTTAAATAAAAGGCATCCCTTCTTTTATTTAATTTAACTATACTTTAAGGCTTTAAATTCCTGACTGATATGAAAAAGTCCAAAATTGGGATGCTCGTGTAGACTATTTACTGCAATAAATCATTGTGAAAAATATGGGCAGTCAAGTGCTGGAGATTCTATTTCTGTTTGAACCTTAAGAAATATCAACCATCTTCTCACTGGCTTTCTAGCACATCTGCTCCATTTAAAACTATGGCAGGGAGGTGTATAAGCTTGAATTGATTGTCTCTTGGAGTTTACTGTGCTTCTTTCGAAACTCTGTTTTTCAGTGAAGGCAATTGCTTCTTGAGCAGTACTGGTTATTCCACACCCGCTAATTATCATCTAGCCATTTAGAGTTGAAATGGTAATCAAACCAATGAAAGCCCAAGATTAGCTGCATTCCTTCTTCGTTTCTAGTAGAGAGATTCATCTGAATATCTATAAAGGATTTTGTGGTACATTCTCTGGCAGATGCAGTAAACCAAATGCAACACTAACTTTAAAATACAGCTTTGAATTTTAGGTTGAATTTTAAGTTGAACATATTTCAAATTTTGCAATTTAATTATAGGAGTTAAAAATGATCTTAAAGGATCATTCCAGGTATAAATAGAATTTTTAAAGCTAGATTTTATTAAAGAAAAAATATATTTTAAGTGATAAAATTTACATATTTTGCCTTTCAGAAATTACTAGCTGATGCTTCTATTAAAATTATTAAGATCTAAATAGATAATGATACTTGAGACCAATTCTCATTTAAGGAATGGCATACTGTATGACAGCATGCTAGGTATTAAGAGATAATTACATGCCTAGAAGGTGTGGTGAATCATATGACCAAAGGCCAAGAACATCCGGAGACCAAAATTCAGTCATTTCTAATATTCCTCCCTGGTGTGTGTTATTCTACTTAGAAAATTGCATATTTGTTGTTTATAAATTTAGAGACCAAAAAAATGCTTAAATTATTTTTTTTATTTCTTAAAATTTGCTTTGATATTTATTAGCCCAGTAAAATTTATTCAAAGCATAATTATAAACATCATTAGGGCTATTGAACAGGGAAAAGTGTCAAATGCCATTCTGGACCTTCTTTGTGAACTAATTTTGATTGCCAGCAGAATAAAATGCATGCAACGAATAAAATGAATGTAATGCTAAATCAAATAATCAAGTGTTTATTTTCATATATTTTGATACCCCTATACATTTAAAACAACTCTGTTTTATTAGAAGTTCTGTATTTAAGATAAAATGCACCTCCCTCTCATTTTTCCTGGTTCATATATAAGCCCACAGTATTTCACAGTAGCTATCCAGGGAAATAACAGACAAAAGAAAAGAGAGTGGGAAGAATATTTTAAGTTTTATTAATTTGTCTTCAACGAAATACTAACTCTACAGTGCCCTCGCCTTGATTTCTTACTTATTGAGGACTAAGCCTGGTTTTGTGGATTTAAATGATGTTAATTATCTGCATCCCAATACTCATAGGGGCTACTGTGAGTGCATCACTCTCCTAGTAACACAATACTCAGGTGAGAGCTGGGAAACACAGGATGAATATGAAAGGCCTGACTTTGAATCCTAACTTCTACATTTTTTAACTTTGTAGTTCTACAAGTTTCTTAAACCCATGCGCCTCAGTTTTTTTTTTTTTCATTTGCATCTGTAGGAAGATTATAATAGAACCTACCCTCTCTGTTATAATGATTATGTGAGATAAGGCATGAAAAAATGTAAGGCAGCTAACCCTGAGTTTGCTCTCAGTAAGTATTAGATATTTTATTATTAACTCGCTAATGCTGTCAATTTACAAAAATTTAAAAATTATGATTTTTTTAAATGATGAGATTTACATAAAATTTTCAGAATAGTCTAATCAATACAGACAGAAAGAAGATTAGTGAGGTCTGGGGAGATGGACAATTGAGAGTGATTTTTAATGAGTATGGGGTTTCTTTTTTGGGCTGATGAAAATATTTTATATTAGAAAGTGGTGACAATTGGCTGAGCGTGGTGGCTCACACCTGTAATCCCAGCACTTTGGGAGGCCAAGGCCAGCGGATCACTTGAGGTCAGGAGTTCGAGACCAGCCTGGCCAACATGGTGAAACCTTGTCTCTACTGAAAATTAAAAAATTAGCTGTGCAGCCAGGCATGGGGGCTCACGCCTGTAATCCCTGCACTTTGGGAGACCCAGGCGGGCAGATCACGAGGTCAGGAGATGGAGACCATCCTGGCCAACATGGTGAAACCCTGTCTCTACTAAAGAATACAAAAAAATTTAGCTGGACGTGCTGGCACACACCTGTAGTCCTAGCTACTCGGGAGGCTGAGGCAGGAGAATCACCTGAACCCAGGAGGCGGTGGTTGCAGTGAGCTGAGATCATGCCACTGCACTCCAGCCTAGCAACAGAGCAAGACTCTGTCTCAAAAAAACAAAGTTAGCCATGCGTGGTGGCACATGACTATAATCCTAGCTGAGTCAGGAGATCGTTTGAACATGGGAGGCAGAGGTTGTAGTGAGTTGAGATTTCGCCACTGCACTCCAGCCTGGGTGAGAAAGTGAGACTTCGTCTCAAAAAAAAAAGTGGTGACAGTTGCACAACTATGTGAATATACTATATATCACTGAATTGTGCACTTTAAAAGAGTGAATTTTATGGTGTGTGAGTTACATATCAATAAAATGATTTAAAAAAACAAAATGAGAAGGATGAGAGACCAGTATATTTCAGAATAGCGCATTAAAAAATTTGTTTACAAAAGACTAATTGTCTAGCATACTTTCTACTGGACATTACTGTTTATATATATTGTATTATATAAATACATTATATTACAACAACCATATCTGATAAATATTACCTTACATTATAGATGATGAAACTCAGAACTTCAGTGATGTAAATGACTTATCTATTGTTGAGCAGTAATTAGATCTTATATATAATTTTCTGCTCTCACAGAGCTTACATTTCTGAAAAAGGAATTCTGTTTCTTGTGAAACATAAATCAGAAAAATATCAGATAAAAGTGTTGCACTGAGAACAAACTGAGTTGAGATAGTGAGTGATTGGGTGGTTATTCTAGCTTCAGTAGGAAAGAGAAGCTTTGCTGAAGAGGCATGTCAGCTGAGATATGACTCTCTAGAAGGAACCAGTCATGTAAAGACTGAGGAAGAACCTTCCAGAAGGAAAGGAAGGAAAGAACAGCCAGTGCAAAGACACCAAATTGCCTATATTTGGTGTTTAGAAATGCTAGGGGTTATAGTTAGCAAGATAGCCTGGAAGGAGCCTTTCCAAGTTTTCTCATATATAAAATAAATAACTAGTATGGAAGATTGTTGTGAAGTTATAAAAATACATGAATAACAAACACCTAGTATAGTATCTCACTCATGGTTGGTATATAAAAAACACTGATATTCTATTAATTCCTCAATATATAGCTGTTCTATTCAGGTCCTAGGCAAAAAAGAACCTCAGTGAACATGTTTCAACTTGGTTAAGAGTTTGTTAACACATGAGCTGACACAATCATAAGCAGAGAAAATAGACAATATATTGAAAGCCTTAACAGTAGTAGTTGGAACTTCAGAAAAGCCCACTCTTTCTTAATCTATGATAAAGGAAATGGTGGGTTTTCCAGTGGTATTTAAATTAAAGGGAACTTTCTACATGGTAGAGTAAGGTATGCAAAGATAGCAAGCATGTGCATCTATGGCTGGAGAGAAATTCAAAGGTAAGATAGAATCACAGTTTTGCTCTCTGTGAAAACTCTGATTTTCTTTCTATGGACTAAGGTCTTCCCTCTCCAATGATCTCAGTTGCATACAGTATGAATCCATCTATCAAGCTAATGCATCCTCTATAATGTTTTGTTTTTCCTTCTTTTTAATTATTATGGGTACGTAACAGTTGTACATATTTATGAAACATGTGATATTTTGATACAGGCATACAATCTGTAATAACCAAATCAGGATAATTGGGATATTCATTACCTCAAACATTTATCATTTATTTTTGTTAGGAACATTCCAAGTTTAATCCTCCAGTTCATTTGAAATATACAATAAATTATTGTTAACTATAATCACCCTATTGTGGTACAGAACACTAGATTTTATTCCTACTAGCTAACTGTATTTTTATACTCATTAAACAAGGCGCTCTTCATCACCTCCTCTCCGCTACCCTTCCCAGCCTCTGGTAACTATCATTTACTTTCTACCTCCATGAGATCAATTTTTTAGCTCCCGCATATGACTGAGAACATGCAATATTTGCCTTTCTAGGCTCTGTTTGGATTAGACAACCTCTTATTTCTAAAATTTGCTTAACTTATTTGAGTATTTAATCCTTCACATTACTGCCAATAAAGCAAATCACAGTTGAAACTCAATTTTTTCTAATTTTTTTGAATGTAAGCTGTGTGCAAAGGTAACAAAGAAGAATTCATTTAACAGAAAACAAATTGCTAATATTGTCAGCATTTACTTTAGATTCCAATCTTTGGATATCAGATTTTTCTCTGGTCTTCATATTTATTTGTTTTGGCATCAGATTGCATTTTCTTGCTTGGCTTAAAAAATACTGTATTTTGTTCCTTGTATTATCAGTGTCAATTTCCTCTGTTCTTATTCTTCAAATTATGCAGGGAAATGTGTACTAAGTTAGGAGTTAATGGTACATAAAAGAGACTTTCTATTAATATCATTTGGTTAATTTTCCAAGAGGCTGTATATAGATCATGGATATAGGCAAATACCAGATGCCACATAAAAGGAAAACATCCAAGACATTTTTTCTTTTATTAAAACCATCAACATTAAGGACTGTGACAATAGGGTTTGGGTTTATTATTGCCAAGGTTATCATCAGCCCTTTATCCTAAATAAGTGAATAAAATGATTTCTAGTTTTTGGACACTGTGTTAGATTTTTCTCTAGCTACAAGAACATAATATAATGCTACAGTCAAAATAATACACTTAGAACTAATCTAAGTTTACATTTATTACTCATTTTCTAGAAGGATGACCTTATACTACCTATTTAACCTTCCGAAGACTCAATTATCTTATAAATAAAATGATTATAATAATAAATACTTCATAAGTTGCCATGAGAAAAGTATTAAGCACAGTTTCTGTGGTACCCAATACTGATAATAATGTAATCATCATCACAATCACTACCTTTCTCCTTATAAAATTAGAATGTTAATAATTTTAAAAATGTAATTCTAATATGCCAAAATTAAGTTTGTATTATGTTCTAGTTAATATATATAAAAATGTAAAGAAAAATGAAAATACATATAGCTGTTTAAAACTCACTAAATAAACATAGAAAACCATTTGTTTTGGTCTGTAAATCTAACCTTGATGATTATGATAGTAAAAATAATCACTGTTAGGTTATTTTCCTTGTGATTAACTTCTATTTATGTACCCCACTCTATTGATATTTAACAGTATTTCATAACTGAATTATTTGGAAATGACTATTTCATTTCATATGGGTGTTTCTAAAATCATATTGAACATTTGACTCCACATTCTTGAGACAACTTGGAACCTCTAGCTCTTCCCTGCAACAATATTTGTGAGTTGACAGACATAAAAGGCTATGCTGTGGCACGCACAGGAGATGTGGAAAGATACCATTTAAATTAGTACCATAAATTTTTCTTTTTATGTTTCCTAATCTCATATTTATTGAAATGCATTAAATTAACTCAGACATCTAAGGATATAACATTTAATTTACAATAATCTTTATGGTTAACTTAATTCCATTAACCTTATCATTGAAAGGCGTCAAATTAAGAAATACAGAGCCTGTCACTTTCATTTATTTGAGGGATGCTGTGAACTATCCAGATGATGGATCTGTGATTGAGGGAAGGAGGTGCCCAAGAATTAGTCAATTATGCAATTAAAAACCCCAAACCTTTCCTTTTGTATGTTTCACACAAAATCTCTATTGCTGTGCTAGATTACACTGGATGATGAGTCACTACTTGAATCACTTAAGTTTTGACTATTCAAAGCAAAAATTGGTTGGCATTTTCATCAATTTAAAAGCCTTGCCAGGCACAATGGCCCATACCTGTAATCCCAGTACTTTGGGAGACTGAGATGGGTGGATCACCTGAGGTCTGGACTTCCAGACTCCTGACCTCAGGTGATCCACCCACCTTGGCCTGACCAACATGGTGAAACCCCATCTCTACTAAATGGTGAAACCCTGTCTCTCCTAAAAAATACAAAATTTGCTGGGCATGGTGGCACATCCCTGTAATCCCAGCTAATTGGGAGGCTGAGACGGGAAAATCACTTGAACCCGGGAGGCGGAGGTTGCAGTGAGCTGAGATTGCACCATTGCACTGCAGCCTGAGTGATAAGAGCGAAACTCCATCTCAAATAAAATAAAATAGAAGACTTAACTTTCATTTTCTGGCCACATTTTAGCTTGACATAAAGCTATCTTTAAGGATTACTTAGTCATTTCCATTTGAAATGCTTATGTTCTTGCTATAAAATGTGTGGACATGTGTGTGCAAATATATACACACAACAAGAAATGTTAGGTACTATTGCCGTATTAGGATCATTAAGAATTATATTTTCATGGCAAGTAAATTAATTTCCTCTGGTGTGAGTCACTTTTTTATAGTGTATGTATGGTTTAAAGGAAACTCACTGAACTGTTTTTGTGGACTGCTTGGTTGTTTTACTACCCTGGAGAGCAATTAGGTGTATGTGGAGTGTGTTGAACCTATAAAATTTTACTTGCATGATGTCTGCAAAGAAAATGAAAGTAGTTTCATGCAATCCATGAAAATTCTGGTGAGTTTCTAGCTGGTCTCCTTAATAAAGTTTGCACAATTCAAACTCTCCAATCATAGCGATTATCATTGAGGCTCTTTATGACTTGTGAAAATCAAAGATTTTAAATTTTGAATTGTCATATTATATGGCCAATTTCCATTTCTACTCTATATTTATAGCACTTCTTTGCATTTTAAGTGAACCAGTCAAACTCCTTTGGTCATACACAGCAAGGCATGTGTTGGTGAGAGCAGCAAAAAATATGTCACTGCTCATTTAAAACTTTTGACCAGTAGCGAGCTTCCACTAAGAATACTGCTCAGGAGAATTGAGACAAGTTTTAGGTTACTAAAATTTGCTGAGCTCTGCGACCTAGGGACACATTCCTGACTCCAACAAGCCTTTTAAGAAATCATGCTGGTGGCCAGGCGCCGTGGCGCACCCCTGTAATCCCAGCATTTTGGGAGGCCAAAGTGGGCGGATCACAAGGTCAAGAGATCAAGACCATCCTAGCCAACATGGTGAAACCCTGTCTCTACTAAAAATACAAAAATTAGCTGGGCATGGTGGCACGAGCCTGCAGTTCCAGCTACTCGGGAGGCTAAGGCAAGAAAATCAATCAAACCTGGGAGGTGGAGGTTGCAGTGAGCTGAGGTGGTGCCACTGCACTCCAGCCTGGAGACTGAGAGAGACTCTGTCTAAAAAAAAAAAAAAAAAAAAAAAAACATAAGGAAAGAAAGCAAAATTAAAAATTCTGGCAACCGCACAATAGACAAAAAAGAAAATTGGTGAACACAACCATATTATGAGAGGCATTTGTCAGATGCCTGGACTCTGGAGCCAGGCTGATTGCTGAGTTCGAATGTCAATGCTGCTATTTACTGACAGTGACCTTAGGCAAGTTGCTTAACCTTTTTCTGCCTCTCTTAATTTTGGAAATTAGGATAATAACTACTTTACTTACATTTTAGGTTTGTTGAAAAGATTTATATCACTTAAAATGTATACAGCATGTAATAATTATTGAATGGTACTTAACAATTATTGTCAAGGAGAAAATATACTGATTATTTTGTATTTTATATATATTACATATATATATATACACACACACGCACACACATATATATCAGACACTTTAAATGGGGAAATCACTAAAAAAATCATAACTTGGTATAAATATACTTAATTGATATGCCATGGCTAGTTATTTGTTTGTTTATTTTTGCCAAGTTTCTTTAATTTCTGTTGACTTTTTGGGGTCACTCCATTAGCATCTGCAGGATAGCTTACTTATACAGGGGAAAGTGCCTGTTACCAGGACAGTACAATGGTGGTGTTAGGAAAATCTATTAAATGAAATCCTGGGTGTTTATCCCTATACTTGTATAAATGTATGTTTCTCAGGGGCAGTGTTGTATAAGTAAATGGACAAAAGTCACAGAGTGCTAAAGCTAAATGGAAACAAAATTATGTAGTCCAATTCCCTTGTTTTATAGATGAGAAAACCGAGAGTCAGAAAATGGAGGGATTTGTTCAAGGTCATGGTAGTTATCGTATGAAGTGAGGAAAATATCTAAATGTCTGCTTAAATCCTGAGATATGTTTAAGTTAGCGTCAAAAATATTCCGTTTAAAATAGTAACATTTTCTTCCTCCTGAACATCTTCGTACTATTTAGAAAAACCTAGAAGGCATGCTGGAAAACTATCCCTTTTTCCCTTGTCAACCTCTAATTAGTACAAAAGCCCAAACTATACACTGTCCCTTATAAAAACAACCTAAAATTTTGAGAATAACATTCAGAATGTTAAAAGAAAATTAATTACCTACTTACTACATACCCTGGCAATATACTTGCTGGGAAATCCCACTTGAAATTCATAGAAATTAAACAGTATTTCAGAACGTCATTCCAGGACCTAATAATTGACATGGAGTGACTGCTAACTGAAGAATGTGTCCATGATACTTTCAATTTATAGCAAAAGCTCCTAAGTATTGATAGCAGGAATGTGATATATAAAGATCTTGTTCTGCCCTTTCAAAAGTCAAACAGAACCACTGTCCCTTGAAGCTGATAGGCAAAGGAAGAAGCTGGGAGTCCAAAGGTTTCTATTTATACAAAGTATGTACTTCTTTAATGGCTGTTCATTTTCCAACTTTGATTAGAATTTTTTTTTTTTTTTTTTAGCAAAGATATTGTGTTAGTCAACTCTCACACTGCCCTAAAGAAATACCCGAGATGGGGTAATTTTTAAAGAAAAGAGGTTTACTGGGCTCATGGTTCCATAGGCTATACAGGAAGCATAATGCTGGCATCTTCTGGGCTTCTGGGAAAGGCTCAGGAAGCTCAAAATCATGGTGGAAGTGAAGGGGGAGCAGGCATGTCATGTGGCCAGAGCAGGAACACGAGAGAGAGAGAGAGAGAGAGAGTGGGGAGTTGTCAAACACTTTTAAACACCCATATCGCGTGAGAATTCACTCACCATCTGAAGACAGCACCAAGGGGATGGTGCTAAGCCATTCATGAGAAATCCACTTCCATGGGCCAATCAACTCTCACCAGGCCACATTTTCAACACTGGGGATTACTTAGCCAGTCATGATGGCAGATGCCTGTAATCTCAGCTACTCAGAAGGCAGAGGTTGCAGTGAGCCAAGATCACTCCACTGCACTCCAGTCTGGGCAACAAGAGTGAAACTCCGTCTCAAAAATGAACAAGCAAACAAACAAATAGTGGGAATTACATTTCAATATGAGATTTTGGCAGGGACAAATATTCAAACTATGTCAGGAGTCTTGCTCTGTCTCCCAGACTTCAGTGGCGCCAACTTAACTTACTGCAGCCTGGAATTCCTGTATTCAAGCGATCCTCCCACCTCAGCTTCCCCAGTAGCTAGGATTACAGTTGCGCTACCACATCCAGCCAATTTTTGTAGAAATAGGGTCTCCTTTTGATGCCTGGTTTGGTCTCAAACTCTTGGCCTCAAGTGATCCACCCATCTCAGCCTCCCGGAGTGCTGGGACGACAGACATCAGTCACTTTGCCCTCCTGTACTTGATATTTTATGTGTGAAGGAGGCTGCTGCTGATTTCATGAGCCTGGAGAAACATATTGAGGAATGACACTGTCCCCTTAGTTGTCAACCTTCAAAATAGGAAACAAATAATAGCAAAGAGATAAATGTAGCAGAAAGCAGGGGTGAGAAAAGGAACAATCAGATATGGGAAACATCAAAGAACAAGAACTAGCAACAAACCCAAGCCAGAAGCCAGCAAGAAAAGGAGAATTGTTATGAGTATCAGTAAAAATGCTGAAGAATAGCAATAAAAAGGAGAAAAAAGAGTGCTCACAAGGGAGACCTTGAAATGACAGTAATCCATTCCAGGATGAAAAGAAAAGTAAACATTACTCCAAGGCAAAAAGAAAAAAAAAGTAAGCAAAATCTAGAAAGATGAATATCTTGAAAAAATCAGCAAAATGGAGATAGAGTGTTTAGGGAATAAGAAAAATAAAAATAGATAGAGAAAGAAGTAACAAATGCAATGAGCAATATCCGTATTATTAATGCTGGCAAATTGTACTTACATCTCTTTCTAGTTATATAGCACGTTCCTGGGAAATAGCCTAAAGCACTGGGAATTGGGGATAGGAGAATGCTGTTACTGTGAGAATATGAACTAATGCCAAAGAAAGGCTTTGCTGCCAATATAATAGCTGAGTGACCAGGCCAAGTCATTTCTGTCTGATGTTTCTTCCTGTCGAATAGGCAATGGTAGTATTTATTGTAACTCAAGGGACATTAAAACAGTATTTGGTCAATGCATATATAAATGGAGGCAATATAGACAGATGTTTAAGAATATTTTGGTTAAAAGGACACACTCAAAGCCAAACTTTCTGGGTTGGAAACCCAACTCTTTTTCTTTTTCTCTCAGTACTATACTGTAGGACTCTCTTTTTATACACACTTTTTTATGCTCTCTTTTTTATACACTGACTCTCTGTTTTCCTTAGTTTCTTCATCTAGAAAATAGAGTTAATAATAGCACCTACCTCATAGGATTGCTGAGATGAGAAAATTAATAAATAAAAATCACTTAGACCAGTACCTATCACATGGTAAGGAGAATCTCAACTATATTCATTGTGGTGATGTTTTGTCAGTAAACTTTAATATGAATGTAACGTATCACATTTAATAATATATAGGAATTAGAGTTTCTCACATTGATAAAGAGTCCTATCTGACATCATCTTCTGTTCCTTCATTATGTTTCTCTTCTTCCTCATGTCTACACTTTTTCAGTCCCCTGTCTCTCTTAGTTCATTCCAAAAAAATGTCATTTCATTTTTGCCTCACTTGCTGAATGCATATTATTCATCAAGCAATTATTGAGTGCTTACTGTATACAGGCACTGTTAGAAAGAGGTCTAAGGCACAATATTTTGTGCTGAAATAGTTATTTACTCAGCAAAAGAAGGAGCTCATAAAAGTAAAGAAAGAAATGCTATGATTAAATGTAAGAACATAGTTATTTCACTTGAGCTTCTTGGATGTAAAAGGAAGCTTTATCAAAAATGTTAAAATAATAATTGATGGCTGCAGTGCTACTAAACTACATCAAACTTTCTATTATCTCACCTTTCACTTTTTAATTTTTCTGTTCCTAGTGAAACTAGAAGGTGAAACCTCGTTTTTACTCATTTCTCCTCTCTTACCCTCCTCCAACCAGTATAAAAAGAGAACATTTATGCTTAAGTGCTTCTGATGATGTGTTCTTAGTATCTCATTCTGTTACACTAATAGTTCTCATGCCAAGTTAAAGCAGTTGGAAATCATAGCACACCTTGCCTAAGTGTGTTTTATTTATCTTGCTACACCCCATTTTATTGTAATAGTCTTGGGAGAGCCCCGAAAGACGACATTTGCCTATTTCTATGAACTTTCAGGGAGGAGGGAACCATCTCCCTCCATCACCAATTCCAATAAATGATGAGGTTAAAAAGTATAGAAAAGATATTTTCACAGAGGTACCTTTATGTGTTAAATTTTAATATATGGATATATTTTTTAAACTTATGTAATATATAATATATATACTAAACTTGTATATTTATATATATTAAACTTGTACCACTTAAAAATACCTCTGTAGAAATATCTTTTCTATAATTTTTAACTTCATCATATATAATGATGGTAATTCTTGGTACTTCTTATTCCTAATTGTCTTAGTTCCTTTGAGCTGCTATAATAATAAAATCATAGACTGTGTAATTTATAAACAACTTACATTTAGTGCTGCAGAACTGTTTCTGCAGGCCAGAAAACCCAGGATCAAGATGCTGGCAGATTTGGTGTCTGATAAAGGTTCTGCCTGCTTCACAGATGGTGCCTTCTTTCTTTACTCTCACATAATGGAAGGCAAACAAGTTCCCTTGGCCTCTTTTATAAGGTCACTAATCCCATTCATGAAGGCTCTGCTTATATGGCCTAATCACCTTCTTAAAAGTCTACCTCTTAATACTGTGGCATTGGGAATTACGTTTCAACATATGAATTCTGGGGAGACACAAATATTCAACTCATAGCACTCATGAAATACAGCATTTTGGGAGAGCAATGTCTACCATTTTACAGGCAGCTTGCTACTTGTGATGAAAAAACTTCTTCTATCTAGTACCCCAGCATTGTTCCATTAACTATGTATGCATCTTACCAATGTAATGTTAAGTAAATAATTTGCATATTTTAAGAGAAATCTTTTTTGTTTTTGAGATGGGTTCTCACTCTGCCACCCAGGCTGAAGTGCATTGGCTTAATCATAGCTCTCTGCAGCCTTTCCCTCCCAGACCACAGGTGCGTGCCACCACGCCTGGTTGATTTTTAAAATAATTATTTGTAGACACAAGGTCTAACTATGTTGCTCAGGCTGGCCTACAACTCCTGGGCTCAACCAATCCTCTGGCCTTGGCCTTCCAAAGTGCTGGGATTACAGGCATGAGCCACCAAACCCAGCCTGATTTTTTATAATACAAAATAATATACACTCACTGCCAAAAATAGACTACAGAAAAACACAATGAAGGTAATAGTTGCCCATAATTTTGCTATTCAGGAATAACCAGTGTCACCTGTTTGGCAGAGGCATTCCTATGGAGAACTATATAATGATAGCTAGCATTTACTAGCTCTTAGTATGTATCCATGCTTCGATTACCTTATATGTTAAATATTATCCATTTATGCCTGAAAATAATTTTATGATATAAGTACTGTTATTAGACCATTTTAAAAATGAGAAAATTGGTCCAATAACAAGATGCATTAACTTGTTCAGGATCACAATGCCATTATAAAATGGAGCCTGAATTCTAAACCACGCATTCAGGCTCCAGAGCCCAAGTTTTTAACCACTAAGAATAATACATTTAGTATTTTAACATACACATTGTTTTGGAAGATGCTAAATTTACTTAATATATGGTTTTCCAACCTAGTTAAATATTCCATAAGAATATGACTTTCTATTGTCTGCCTATAAATATATTAATAGGATGTACCAGAATTGTTTTCATTTCTATTTCATGAATATTTAGTTTGCTTCTACTTTTTCACAATAGAAATGATCTAGCATATTTTATAAAATATTTGAGCAGATGTACAATTATGTAGAGACTAGCATTTGTTTCAATAACATGTGTTGGGTATTAGTGGGGTATATATCAATGTGAAGCATGAAGTAGATGTTTGCTTTGTGGTAACTATGTTCCAAGAACAGTGCTAGGAAGCACGAGGGACTAGAAAGCTGTGAAAAAAAAGCCAGTCTTTCTATTTTTAAATATCCTATGATCTAATGGAGAGAGAACCCTGTTGAATAGTGTATTTCAGTAGAAGCCAGTTTAGTATGTTGAGAAATGAAAGCCAGATGATGAAGTTTGAACAATGGAGGAAACTGTCTTATCAAGAGTTAAGGTTATAAGAATGAGGGTAGGTGATATGAAGAAACTAGAGTTTTAAGAAGATATATGTGGTGGCAGCATTATAGACACATGGGAATTTAGAACAGGACTATACCTACTGAATTCGACTTATTTTATCATTTCTAGAAATTTTGTGATACTAAACACCATATATTATATGTTGTTCTTGTATAGGAGATGTAGTACATGGGTGTGCCATGAAGCAAATGCTGATTTTAAGTGGATCAATTAGTTCTGTTGGTTTACAGTCCCAGTTATAAATTAATGGGCTTACCAAATAGTTGTTTCCAGGTCTTGGAAGTATTGACGTGTTTAAAAAATCTATTTATTTATTTTTAATTGACAAATAATACTTGTACATATTTACTGGATATAACGTGATGTTTTTGATCTATGTATACATTGTAGAAAGAATCAGTCGAGCAGATTAACATATCAATCACCTCACTAGCTTATCATTTTTTGTAGTGCGAACATTAAAAATCTATTCTTTTAGCAATTTTGAAATCTGTAATACGTCATTTTTAACTGTGGTCACTGCGAGGTTTTGAGTGTTCTAGGAAATTTTCAAATAATCTCAGGGCCAAGTGTTAAGTAGATCATTCTCTGAGACTGGATCTTCTGCAGTATGTCTGTGGACTTTTTTATTTTACTCTAAGCCCTTGTTGTTGCCTTCAGGGGTTACTGACTTGCATTTAATTGAAGACTGGCTGAGTTAGAGATATACCTCCTGTAGTTGATGGGTTTTGTTGCCAGAAATATTCCTTTGCTTATCAGTGGGGAAGGTTTTTGCTTCTACTGCTGGATTTAAAGGTGTCCCTCAAGATTCCATTACTCAGTTCATTGAGAAAAGCTTAAAGCTAACAGAGGGGAGTTCTGAGCTCCGTTTGATGAAGGAGGCTGGGTAAAATAATAGCTCCCAAGTTGGCTCAAGTTCTTCCAGATGTTCATGTTTATATAAAAGCTTAACACTTAGAGATATTCCTTGTTGTAAGATTTCTGTGCAAAATTTCCTTATATTGAATTCTAAAATGATTTTTGGTCATCAGGTACAAAAATTAACAGTAATCATCTACAACAACCAACTAGACAGATTTTCATTCTGGTTGACTTTGAAAGCAAATACTCTTACGATATTGAGTAAGTGTTTTATTGTCTGATTTTTCTGCAAAGTTGCTGTAACCCTATGGGAAAGACATGCAATCAAAATAAAAGAACACTATCCAAAAATAAATGGACCACGAAGAATTGTGCTTAAAATCATAAGTAAACAGACACAGACCACAGTGATGTGATTGTAGAAACTGGAAAAAAATGCTGCTGGCTGAAGAACTGCAAAGAATTTAGCTTTTCATGAACTTAGTTACTGAAACAAAGTTCCTCCCTAGGAGAGAAGCCAAAATCAGCACAGTTTGAATAAAAGTATACCTTTCCAAAGTTACTGCAGAACAGTTATGGCTAGGATCCTTTACTCTTACTGAGAAAGCTCTGTAACTTCTTATTTTAAATTGACTTTCATTGAGCAATAATCCCTCCCTGCTTGCACTTTAAGATACTGTATTGGATAATGTGTTTACAAGCTGATCTCAGTATTTTCTTTTTGTAATAGGAGAAGGGTAGCTCACTGCTACTTAGAGACAAGTCCAGGAAACGCGATTTGCAAGATGGTCACTTTAAAAAACTGTGATTATTGGGAATAGTACGTCTAGAGATAAGATTTAATGGAATTACTTCCAATTTATTCAGCACATCACCAGGTTATCGAAGTTCTAGTTCTAAATCTGTGCATTCGAAGCCTACATTGTTCCCTGATGCATTGTGTATTTAGGTTTGTACTACCATATCTAGGTACTAGGTTTGGCTCCAACTCTCAACAGGAGCCCAGACTCTCAGGACTGCTACTAGCTTATATGGTACTCTTTGAAAATTAAACAAAGAGGGATCCTCCTCCCTTCCCAAACCCACAGAATAGCCAATTTTGAAAGAAAGCACACTATTTTTTTTTTCAGTCTGACACTGCTTTATTCTGGGATCACATGGATGGCTGAGAGGAATGTGGGTATGATACTCAAGCACCTTTGCGTAAGGTGCAATGCCCAGAGCCATAAGGAGTGAGCGACCCCAGTTGTGCTCATTTAAAGGAATAGCTGGGCAATCCTAGATAATATTAAGGGAGATACTCAAAAGAGTTTCCTATAAGTATGTGCTCTTAGGAGCTGTAAGGAAGTAAAATTTTGACCCCTTTGATTACATTTCTAACATGATCTAACATCTTTCCTTCACTGCCAACAAAAATGTTTAAGAAGATATAATCTGACAGCAGTTAGGCTAAAACTCCCCTGCAGCCAAATGTGTCACTTCTCAAAACCACCCTCATCTTCACAAGCCCTTTAAGAGGAGTTGAGGATTATTTATGAACTAGGTTTTAACTACAGGGTGATATATTGTGCTGCAGTTGTTACTGAGCTTAGGGATCATTTTGTCTATTCATTTCAGACTACCATTAGGTTCTTTTTCAAAATCATTTCCTTTTAATTATGCAGCTACCCTGGGCAAATATCAAATGTCTTACAGCATGGATATGCTTTCCACTGAAGTACTGACAAAGTAACAGATTTAATGCACAACTAACAACAGGAATAAAAACGCACACACAGTTTAAGTATAAAATGAGTACACTGATACTAACAAAAGAGATTTTTTAAAAATGTCTGTAATTGGGGATGTGGTGGTTTGAGACCCTCATGAATTTTTAGCTTGGAGGATATCTTATCAAACCAAAGAACCCTGAGGACATGCATGAAAACAAGCTCCTACTCACAGCTTTGTTGCCTGAATGGTTGTCTTTAGGACTTGGTCTGATTGATTAGAAAGAGCATGGTCTAGAAAGTGGTTCTCAAACTGTTGGATAACAGAATCACCTGGGGGTATACCTAAACATGCAAAGGCCTAAGTCCTATCACTGCTTTGATGAACGTAGGTCTCTGTGTTGATAATGAGCTCTTCACTTGGCTGTACATTAGAATTGCTTGAGTCTCCTATCTAGAGACTCTGATTTCATTAATAGGAAGTGCAGTTTGGGCACTGGTTTTTTTCTTAAAGAAGTTCTTCAGGGGATTCTAATATCAGCAAAGTTTGAAAACCACTGGTCTAGGGGCCTCGCTACCCAATGTGTTGTCCAAAGACCACCAACAGCAGCAACCACAGCAGCACCAGGGAGCTTAGTAGAAATGCAGAATCTCAGGTCCCACCTACAATTACTGAATCAGAACCCATATTTTATCAAGCTACCCAGGTGATGTATATGCCCATTAACTCTCAAGACACACTTGTTTAGGGAATCGGGTAGAGCTGGATTCTTAAGCATTATCTAGTTAGTTGAATGACTCAGAAAAACCTCTCTGAGCTCCAATCTCCCCACCTGTAAAATGAGTTTGAGAGATAACATTGCCAATATTGCAGTTTTGCTGAGAAGATTCTTGAATGCAATACCTGAAACTTTTAGTTTAATTCCCAGAACAGTGAAAATCCTCATTAAATATGGAGTCTCTGTTAAGAGAGTCCCGGTGAAACTTATTTTGTACTCATGACCCCAGAACTAATGAGGCCAAGCCCCACCAATGATCGTCATCACAGGCATTCCTGTTTTTCTGATATTCATAAAGGTTCCTTTTAGGTATGACGTGATGTTTATTAATTCAAAAGAACAAATGTTCCCAGATGCAAGTGTCTTCTACTAAAAAGATAAATCATCAGAAAGCAATCCTTAGCTATAGTATCTTTGAAGGTGCATTGTGGAATCTTGCATTGTTGCGAACAACTCCTCATCAGACAGTACTATACACTCATACTGTGTTATCCTTAAATTTTCCCTTTAGATCTTACTTTGTTATTTATTTCCTCCCTGGCCAAGAGCTAATTTCTTTACAAAAAGTCATATATGGGGTTCCTTTTTTCCTCCTCAAGCCAGAAACTTCTGTAATTAACTACTTTTTTAAAATTTCTCTAACTTTGGTCCAAAGAAATATTTTCTCGTCATTCCTGTTTTGACCCCCTTGAGCTAAGACACGGAATTTACTTGTTCAGAAAAGTTTCTATCTGATTGAAAGGGCATGACAATTCTTTCTTTATAGTATCATTGTTTACAGATTTAAGAAATGCCTAAAGTACTACCTCAGGAGAAATACCCTCAACTAATCTTTCTAAGCAGTATGACAATGAGTAATGATTACAGTTAATTAAGTTAGGCAACCTCCATTTCCATTCACTTAGCAGCACTGCTAATTATATACTCATGCTACCAGGTTTTTTTAATTCTTCTGTAATTTGGATGCAGTACTTTTCGTAGACAAGGGAATATGGTACGATTAATGAGATTTTTCCCACCAACACCTCCTGTTCTCTCCAAATGAAATTTCCGCATCTGAAAATTGAGAGTAGAGAATAGAGAGAAAAAAAAATCAGTCACATTTTAACTTACTGCCAGCACAGTACATGTTTATAATTGCCAAACATTTTATATTAAAGAAAACAAGACTTTTTTTTTTGTTTGGAGCCTTGTAAAATTGTGACTTATGTAAAAATGAAATGAATATAGAACTTGGCTTTTTAAAAAATATCAGTAGCAATGATAATGACACTTCATATTGTATGCTTTTGGTTAAATAAACGTGTATTGATCATGTACTGCTTGCCAGGTACTGGATCTACTAAAGTAAAAAAAAAAAAAAAAAAAAAAAAAAAAAAAAAAAAACCAAAAAAAAAATCTAGTTTTAATTTTAATAAATTAAAATCAATTTAAAAAAAAAAAAAATATAAAAAAAAAAACTAT
>CAUYLG010003404.1:0-23619 GCA_963573385.1 Cacajao melanocephalus | reverse complement strand
TGATTCTGTCAGTTGATCACACTCATTCTCTATCAGGCCTTGTTCTCTTGCTGATGAGGAGCTGTGATCCCCTGTACGAGGTGAGGCATTCTGATATCGGGTGTTCTCAGCCTTTTTGCACTGGTTTCTTCCCATTTTTGTGGATTTATCCACCTATCGTCTTTGTAATTTCTGACTTTCAGATTGGGTCTGAGTGGACGTCCGGCTTGTTGGTGATGAAGTTTTTTCTTTTTCTTAGTTTTCCTTTGGTGGACGCCCTTTCCCCACAGAGCTAGGCCTTCCTGGGTTCAGCTGTGCTTACTGTGAAACTCTCAGTCCTTTTGCTGTTCTCGTTATGGGGATGGGACCAGCCGAGCCTGACTCAAAGGGCACCCAGTCCCATATACTCCGCACTGAGAAGCGCCACGCCAGGGCGCCAGCAAAACAGCCGTGCCAGCCAAAAGAGTCGCACTGGTGACCCGTGTAGCTCCTCTGCTGGGTAGCTCCCAGTTTGTGGGCAACAGAAATTCATCTGAAATTGCGGTATCCACTCGCTCTCTGTGCTTTCACTGGGAGCTACAATCCTGAGCTGCTGCTAATCGGCTATCTTGGATCTCTCTGGTCCCTGTTTCCTTGATAACAGTTGGATTGAAACCTCTCTCAGCCCCAAAGGGTCACTCTCAAATCTTGTCCCATGGCCCCTTCTATAGGCAGTTTATAATATGGCAATTGCTTTTTCCAGGCTAGCAGGAGAGCTTTAGCTATGGCTTCTGACCCAATTAAAGGTTCACAATATTAAATTGGGCCACTCAAAGTTATCTGCCTTTTCATTAACTCAAAGTCAGCTGATATAGGACCTTAATTACATCTGTGAAAACCCTTTTGCCATATAATGTAACATTATGTAGATGGTAACCCATCATATTTACAGTACTACCAACATCCAAGGGGAAAGAACTATGCAAGGTATATATACCTTGGGGTGGAAATCTTGGGGGCTATCTTAGAATTCTTTATCACAGAACAGATGGAAGCAAGAATGGTAGTGAGTGCCATCATTAATTATGTGATAAGTTAAAATAGTTATACTAACATAGGTGGTGCCAGTGGAACGCCAGCTTGGAGTTTTACATTAGTTTGTGCATGTTGTGGAAAGCTATACTAATTATACATCCGTATATATATATATTTATATATATAAAACCTACCTACAAAATGTTTAAATATATACCTATCTAGATCAATACACTTATTTTATCTTAAATCTGTCTTTGTTACTTCTTTGCAAATATTTCCCACAACTCAACCATATTTGAATGTGAAATTTAAGATTAATTTTGCAAATCTTATGTTTTTAATGAAAGATACATGCCAGTACTTTTGCCCTTATCCTTTGCTATAAAATTCTGGACAATTTAACATTCTTTTTTCCCTAGCCCAGGTAAAGTGTAATGTAAAGTGACTGCCTTCCTCTGTCTTCTCAGATAAGGATAATTGCTTCTGGTGAATAATCAAATTACGGCTTTCATCCTGTTTCATCCTCTGACCTTTGGAGGAATAGCATTCCTTTTATTTTAAGTTGCCTTTTATGTGTATGTGTGTGAGCCAAGCCACAGTTTGAAATGAGATTTTTCTTAGAAACAAATCTGTTGAGAAATGAAATAAAAATGTAGATTTCTTATTTGAATAGAGAGAATGGTGTTTTGCTCTGGTTTCTTAAAATGTATTTATAAATAGCACCTGTTTCTCTGTAAATATAGAGATTTGTTGTTAATTGTTTTCTGCTGGTATTGCTAAAATTGGTAATAGAGCTTTTCTTTGAGTCATATCTATTTTGTATTGTTTGCTCTACTGTCTAAATCCTTTCTCCAATCAAAGAAGAAAGTCTATCTTCAGGGGAGGGTTTTCTCACTGTTTTTCATTAATTTTGAATACATCAGAGTATATTGTCAGTTTCTGGTTGTTTATTTAGTAGGTCATAAGAAAGATTCAAGTTTACTTCCGTTTTACACAAGATTTAAAAATTTATGTAATTTTTCCAAATGTGTGTTAGCTAGAGCATCTTGTAGGGAGCAAAAAAGGGAGAAGTGAACTTTGGTTTCATTTTCAAATTGGTGGATTATGTTTATCTGGTATTTAGCTGATATGAAACTAAATACTGACACTGAAAGAATTAACTGTTTTGTTTGCTCGTTTAATTTGGAGCTTCTTATAGGTATCAAGATCATTATGTGGAACCATCTTTTGTATATGTATTAATAGATTAATCTGGTATAGGGCCTGTAGCTTTATACTTGATTTGAAGAAGTTTGAAATGAAACTGGAAATTAATATTTTTACCATAGCCACATACACATTCAGTCTTCATTTCTCTCCATTGACTTAGCATTTCTCTTCATTTAGGGAAAACAATACATTTATGGCTCAGTTAGTAATTGTATTCATCCTCCAATTCAAAAGTCTTTCCTGAACTTGTTCAGGTCAGGCTGACATTTTGCACTTGATTAAGGGAGACTTGATAATAGGTAGGAATCCAAAATATAATATCTTATTCTTGAGTGTGACTTAATGTGCTTCTAACCTAATCTCAAGGCATCCTGATTGTCTTGTTCGTTCGTTGGTATTTCTTCCTATTTCCTTGGCATATCAGATCAAAATTTGAATATATTAATAGCCTTCTAAGGAAAGAAATATACCATAGCTGTAGAAAAAAAATGTTGCTTCTGGTAGCAAGAATGTGGATGACAAACTTCCTTGCACAACGGTCATTTTTCAGTTAGCTTACCTATTTGTTCTTTGGGGGTTTGATGCTAGCTGCCCATTTCAAATCTGCAGCTTCAAACAATATTGCCATTTCTTCTCTGAAACATAGATCTCAGGCAAGTGGCTGTTGGAAAGGAATGAGAATGATTCTGTTTATTATTTTATTAAGTGTATAAATTAGTGCAGATAAATGAACATATGGATAAAGAATACTCTACTTTTCAGGGTAAGGTTTATGCCATTCTTCATTATAGAAAATGTACACTAGCCGGTCTCGGTGGCACACGCATGTAGTCCCAGCTAGTTGGGAGGCTGAAGCAGGATGATCGCTTGAGCCCAGGAGTTAGAGGTTCTAGTATATTACGATTGTGGAGTGCCCTCCAGCATGGGCAAGCTGGGATGGTAAGACTCCATCTCTTGGAAAAAAAAAAAAAAAGAAAATGTAAAAACTTAAAAACTTACATTTATTTTCCATTTGAATCAGTGAAAAAGCTGAGTAAAGGTATAGACAAAGTAAGAAGAGCATTTATATTATTTATTTCAGATACATCCATGCAAATCCACACAAGTCCATATGTGGAAGGAAATTGTGCAGAGTTTTTAATCAGTGTGCATACCATTTAAAAGTACAAGGGATTCCAGGGAAAATAATTTCCATCCTTAGCATCAAAGATACTTCTTTTCATCTGTTTTTATAAATATGTGTTATATAAATCAAATCAACTATTCTTCTCACTGCTACAATATGGCATACATTACATCCAAAGAGAAGTACTTCTTTTTGAAATTAAAGTAGGGAAGCTAAACAATATGTCACTTATTAAAAAGTAGATATTTAAAATGGTTTTCAAAATTGTAGTCAAATAATTGCCCTTGACTACTCTCAAATATTACATTGCAGTTTCATTCTTAGCTAAGCTATTGATAATTCAATTATTTGAAGAAAGTAATTTAAAATTAACTTAAAAGTTACTCTTCCCTTTTGGATAATAGATTCTGCATTACATCACCTGTGATTATGATGTCGTTTTTAGAGTGCTCAGGAAATGCTGTGTTATTTGCTCAGTTATGTGGTTCCATAATGATAACACGCAGATGGATGTATATATGGAATTTTACACTAAAATCTCCTCTGATTTGAAGAAATTTGTTAAACTCATATAATGGAGACTTTTTTTTTTTTGATGTGTAATGGAGACTTTTTTTGAGACAAAGTCTCGCTCTTGTTGCCCAGGCTGGAGTGCAATGGCTTGATCTTGGCTCACTGCAACCTTTGCTTCCCAGGTTCAAGCAATTCTCCTGCCTCAGCCTCTGGAGTAGCTGGGATTACAGACATCTGCCACTACACCTGGCTGATTTTTGTATTTTTTAGTAGAGACCTGGTTTCACCATGTTGGCCAGGCTGATCTCAAACTCCTGACCTCAGGCAATCTGCCTGCGTTGGCCTCTGAGCCACCGGGCCTGGCCTAATGGAGACATTTTAATTATGAATCTCCTTTGTTAATCCTTTCTACCTCTTGCAGTTAGATTATTATTTTTTATTGTCAGTTTCCTATCCAGCTTTCTTAAGATATCATTGAAAAAAATTGTATGTATTTATGGTATGCATGATGATTTGATGTATGTACATATTGTGAAATGATTGCATCAGGTGAATTACTGTATCTGTTACCTGACATACTTTTCATGTTTTTATGGTGAGAACATTTCACCATTTTCAAGTATATAATACATTACTAATTATAGTCACCAAACTGTAATAGATCTCCAGAACTTATTGCTCCAGTCTAATTGGACTTTTGTGCTTTTTAACCAGTGTCTCTTTGTACACCCTCCTTACTTTCCCCGGTGCCTGGTACCATCATTGTACTTTCTCTTTTGTGAGCTCAACTTTTTTAGATTTCACATGTAAATGAGATTGTGTAGTATTTGTCTCACTGTGCCTGGCTTATTTCACTTATAATGTCCTCCAGGTTCATTCATGTTATTGCAAATGACAGGATTTCCTTCATTTTAAGACTGGGTAGTATTCTATTGCATGTGTGCATATATATGTGTATATGTGTGTATGTGTGTGTATGTGTGTGTGTGTGTGTGTGTGTGTATACCTTGTTTTCTGTATCCATTAATTCATCCGTGGATAGTTAATTTGATCCTGTATCTTAGGTATTGCGAATAGTGCTGTAATAAACATGGGAGTGCAGATATCTCTTTGACATACCGATTTCATTTTCTTTGGATGCGTACTCAGAAGTGGGAGTGCTGGATCATATCATAGTTCTATTTTTAATTCTTGGAGAAACCTCCAGATTATTTTTCCTAATGGCTGTACTAATTTATATTCCCACTAACAGTGTGCGAGGGTTTTATTTTTTCTCTACCTCCTCACCAGCGCTTGCTATCTTTTTGTTATTTTTTGATAGAAGTCATTCTAACTTGTGTGAGATGATATTTCATTGTAGTTTCACTTTGCATTTCTCTGATTATTAATAATGTTGAGCGTTTTTTCACTTACCCGTTTGGCCATTTGTATATCTTCTTTGGAAAAATATCTATTCAGAGAAAAATATCTCTCTCTGCCTAATTTTTTCATTATGTCATTTGTTTTCTTGCTATTGAGTTTTCTGAGTTCCTCATGTATTTTGGATATTAACCCTTTATCAGAGGTTTGTTTCAGAAATATTTCCTCCCATTTTGTAGGTTGTCTCTTCACTCTGTTGATTGTTCCAGTGCAGAAGCTTTGTAGTTTGGTATTATGCTATTTGTTTATTTTTGCTTTTGTTGCTTGTGTTTTTGGGGTTATAGCCAAAAAAAAATCATTGCCCAGACCGATATCAAGAGGCTTTTATCATATGTTTTCTTTTAAAAGTTTTATAGCTTCAGGTCTATGTTTAAGTCTTTAACTCATTTTGAGTTGTTTTTTATATATGTCATGATTTAAGAGTCTGATTTTATTATTTTGCATGTGAATATCCAGTTTTCCAACACCATTACAGTTAGGTTAATTTTTACAGGACTTTCATCTTGAATCGTTCTTTCATGTGCACTGGCCACCTTGTTGATTCAATATAAAATCATTGGCAACTTAGTTTTACCCCTTTTCATTAACAGTAGAATGTGGTTGTTCAGACAGTGGACTCAGGAATTAGACCTACCTGGGAGTGCATCTTGGTGTAATCATTCACCAGCTGTGGAACTTTTGTTACTTTCATTGGCCACTTGGGAACCTCATTGGGCTTGCCATTTGACTTCTCAGGCATCTATTTCCTAGCCTGCCAAATAAGGTCATATTTATAACTACGTTCCCAACTGGCTGTTTATTTCTGTGGTCTATGGATGCATTTAAAATACCTAGTACACTTCCTGGCACACAGTAGGCACACCATAAATGTTAGCTAGCTGGTGGTATTATTTCCTCAACTTGAACCCTCAGGCAGGCTTATCTTTTCTGTACCTCTGGAATCACTTGTACCTTTTTTCCTGACATAGCTCTGCTGTTGTTTTTCTTTTCATTTGAAATGTTCCTCTATGCCCCTTTACAAACCATGAACATTTCATCTATCTTCCAGCAATTAAGTCTTCCAGAATCCTGATTTGAGTGTTCTGATTCACCAAGATCATTTCTTTTCATGGAGTCTATGTGTCTACTGTTAGTTCCATTTATTGTGACTCTCAGTGATACATTGGGATTTGATTTGTATTTTCTTGTATTGTTAATAAGACAAAGTTCCATGGAGTCAAGTGCCTTCTAAATTTTTACATATTTCTAAAAATTGAGCATGCAGGCATGTTGTGGATTTTTTTGTCTTTTATTAAAAAATGATTTTTGTTATGTCTGTATGATGAACTGTGTATATTCTGAACATTAAATATACTACTAATTATTTTAATTGTTAACAATTTCATTAAATTATATGAGTTTATAATACATTCAGATACATTCAAATTTCCTTTATTATTTAGTAGGATCTTTCACAAACACAGACACACACATAAGTGTATTTTTTGTACACAGAGGTTGGCATATTAAGTATATCCTTTTGATATCTGTTAGCAAAAGCCGAGAGTTAGAGGCCAGCTTGAGCAGCATAGCAAGACCCCCTCTCCACTAAAGATAAAAAAAAAAATTTAGCTGGGTATCTTAGTATGCATGCTTGTAGTCCTAGCTACTTGAGAGGTTGAGGTGGGAGGGTCACTTGAGCCTGGGAGTTTGATGCTGCTGTGAACCATGATTGTACCACTGCACTCCAGCCAGGGGAACAGAGCAAAATTCTCTCTCTTAAAAAAAAAAAAAGAAATAATTAAAAGAGTTAAAAAGAAGAGGAAATGCTCAGAGGCATTCTTAGAGATTTCAGGATAACAGAAAAAAAGAAAAGAAAAGTAACTAAGTAAAAAAGATATCCTTACTCCTCACTTAGCAAAATGTCTTAGAGAGAATTCCATATCAATACATATAGAAATGTTTCATTCTCTTTAAGGGCTGTATAGTGTATACCATTTGATGGATTTATCATAATTTACTAAATATTCCTCTGTTGAGGCTTATTTAGTTTGTTTACATTTTTTTTATTATTACAGATGGTGTTGTGGGCTGGGTACGGTGTCTCATGCCTGTAATCCCAGCACTTTGGGATGCCAAGGTGGGTGAATCACCTGAGATCAGGAGTTCAAGACCAGCCTGACCAACATGGAGAAACCCTATTTCTACTAAAAATGCAAAAAATTAGCTGGGCGTGGTGATCTGTGCCTATAATCCCAGCTACTCAGGAGGCTGAGGCAGGAGAATCGCTTGAATCCGGGAGGCAGAGGTTGTGGTGAGCTGAGATCACACCACTGCACTCCAGCCTTAGTGACAGAGCGAAACTCTGTCTCAAAAACAAAAAACAAATGGTGCTGTGATGTCATGTACACATATGTTTTTTAACTTGTGGGATTATATCTGTAGGATAAATTCCAGAAATGAAATTGCTGAGTTGAAGGGAATACATAATTTATATTCTCACCAGAAACATATGAAAGTGTCGTTCTCACACCATTTCCATCGCATGCAACGTTGCTCTAGCAGTTTTTGACTTCCCTGTGGGATGCTGAAGTGATATTCTCCCATGCTTCTCTGAATTTTTCTGTTTTTATTATATTGTTAAAAAGCTCTGCCTATTATGTGCCTGTCCCACCACAGCTCCCTCCCTCCCTCCGGTCTCTTTTCCTTCAAGACTCAGGTCTATCATACATTCATCTTGGAAACATCCTTGCTCCATAATCACCTTTCTGTTCTCCTCCCTTAGAATTTCCAGGCCTGATTAGGTGCCCTCCTCTGTGTGTGTGTGAGATTCCTCTGCATACACGGTCAGTTTCTCCTGCACACTTCTGTTAGGGTGCTCATCACTGTGAATTGTGTTCATGAGTTCTTTGAATATTCTTTCAGCTGATGCTATTTTCATCTCTTTGTCCAAACACCTTTCCTATATCAACATGTAGTAGAGGCTCAGTAAATATTTTTTTGGATAACTTAAATCCATGTCAGAATTTTAGAATTAGGAATGACCTTAGTGAACATTTAATATATTTACTTTATTAGTGAAAAGTGGAGTTTTAAATTTTAATGTTTTAAATTCAAAATTTAGAAATTTCTTGTTTTAAATTTCTTTAAGAAAAAAAACTAAAGTTAGTAGTTTTTACTTGCCTGTGTGTGACTCTTTTTTCTCTGGGTTCAAATCAATATCCCAGGATTACAGTTTTTAATATGTAGGGTTTTTATAATGGAACATGCTGCTGCTTCTTCAAACTCAACAAATATCAGAGATATATATATCTTTTGTTTCTTCTCAGTTTTCTTCTTGCTCAACTATCCTTTGTTCTCAGGACCTTGCTCCCTAGACCTGCCCAAGTTTGGAAACACTGAGAGACAAGGAAGCTGAAAGCAAGGAATCACTGTTTCTGGCTGGGTGTAGGGCTCATGTCTGTAATCCTAGCATTTCAGGAGGCCAAGGTGACAGGGTTTCTTGAGGTCAGGATTTAGAGATCAGCCTGGGTGACAGAACTAGAACTCCACTTGAAAAAAAAAAATCCCCAATTTTTTTTTTTTTTAACTGGTGAACCTTTGAAAAGCATTGTACCTTGAATGTGAAGGCCAAGTGATGCTCTTAGTGCTCCCATCCCCGTTTCCTTTTTTACAGTATAGACATTGATATTTAGGAACGATTTGGGTCTGTAGAGCAGACAGATTCTCATAATCTGTATTCACATTGATTTCAGGCAGAGAGGAAAAGAAAAGAGAAAATCTTCACTGTTTACAAACTTTAAAAATATTAACTGCACCTAGTTGAGAAATGTGGACCATGGTCCCCAGATAACTGTGTCCTCCATAGGGAGGGTAAGACTCCGGGAATGTTATGCCAGTGCTAACTTCACTACCTGAAATCCAGTTATTCGAGGGAGTGGGGCCCCCAACACATCTTTCATGATGCTTTTTGTTTATTTATGTCCTCTTTTAATTGTACATACCTTTTTGTGTGTGTTTTGATGTCCATCTCGACATCTTTTAGTTACCTCTCCTTGAAGTGTGGTAACCAAGTTTTCTTAGTCTCCAACCCCTATTATGTCAAATGTTTTACTTGCTATTTTGGGTTGCCAGTCATTGCTCAAGACTTTTACAGCTGTTATACCATTACTTGTGGCCCAGGAATCTGTGCAAAAGAAAAACCTCAGATTATTCTCAGGCATTTGGGGACATATTCTGTTAGTCCTGTGAAATACCTAGTTCCTGCTTCCATTTAATTTCATTGCAATTTTTAAAATATTTATGGAGTCTCTATTAACTCATAGTTTTGGACTTCTTGGTACATCTGCATAGAATATTTATAGGTTCTTTCTTTCTTCTTCCTCTTCATAGGCAAGGACAATGCTTAATTTTTATTAAAATATTCCCCACAAATGCCTAATTCATTTAATATTGGAATCTAAAATTAGAGCAAACAGTAGAGCGAGCCATGGGAAGAATATGTCAGTGATGTAGATATATCTTGGATTCTTTTCACTTGGATGCTTCTATAGAGATTATTTTGTTTCAGGATCTCTTCTATTGCCCAGTAGCTGAACATGAAGTCTGACCATTATGTATTGATTTCTCTTTTATAAAAACATAATTTGAAATTTATGGCTGAAAAGCAGCAATGAAAACACTGTTTTTCCTTTTGCTGGGCTGTTGGCTGAATTTAGATTGAGGAATACAATGGTTCATCAGATAATTGTGAAAAGAGATGCCATATCCAAAGGCCTTAGATAATCAATCCTCTGTGTCTGGTGTATAGACATTCACAATTGATAATATATGTGATGTTTTCTCCTTTTCCATCTTATCTTCTTTTGCATGTTTTCAGATGCTGCAAAAAAATTTAGTAATTTTCCACAAGAAAATTTACTGCTAAAAGGTTGTCCTAGAAACACTTTTGTAGAATCTGGCAGAATGGGAGAGCAAAGCATATTTAACTTTTATGTTTGAGGTTTTGATATGATTATTAGCTCTTAAAATATAGAAACTAACTCAAGTTAGGTCATTGTGTCAAGGTCTTGAAATGTTTTCTTTCCATTTATTATTTCTTTAAGCCAGTTTTAGGAGTGATTATGAGGCAATGAGAATTTTTAACAGTCCTTTCAAAACTTGTACAGCCAAGTGAGTTATCCCTTTAAAGTTGTTACGAGGGCATTGCATTTATTACGATAAAAGTGTTATTGCTAAACCAATGTTAGATTGGAGGTTGGGCAGCTAGGATTTGCTTTTAAAGTCTACATCACATTTTTGAATTTTTTTTTTAAGACAGGGTTTATGCTGCCCAGGCTGGTTTTGAACTCCTGGGCTCAAACAATCCTCCCGTCTTGGCTGTGTCACAGCCTCCCAAAGTGCTGGGATTGCAGGCATGAGCCACCACTCCTGGCCACATTTAGGAATCTTTTTAATGATGGAATAACCTTAATAAGGTGTAGTTGAGTTTTGGAAGTAGCCAACAGCTCTTCAGAATCATCTTTTCACTATTTTAAGTGATTAGCCTGACTAATTATTTGTTAATCACAAAAATATGGTTAGGAAATAATGAGACTGGTTTTTCTTGTGTGTTACATGCATTGTCTCTGAAGGTAATTCCAAAAGAGAAAATTCAATGAAGTTTTGAACAATTGAGGCATCATTGTCATAAATGAAGAAGAGCTCAACATGACAGTTTTTAAAATGATGACTCTCATCTGACTATGTAGTTCTGTTATAATAAGGAAAAAAAACCCATTCCATAATTTAGTATAGCATTCTAGTGTTATGAAAACACAGAGGCATTTTAGTGGAATCAAAATAGTTTGACTTGGTGTGATTACTACTTGCTCATCAAAAGTAATTGTAAGTTGGCTGATATTTGCTGGAAATGGCCCTTAGAATTGAAATCTAGGTCAGGAAATGACAGCTCATGGAATAGTCTGAAATGCGAGAGAGTGGAAAGGTCACCTTTTAAGGACTTACTGCTGGAGTCTTGAGATAATGGTGAGACATAATTTTCTACTCTTTGGTGTCTGTTTCGTGCCCCCATTACTTAAATTTCCCTGGCTTAGGTTTAATCTAATAATTTTCCATCATAATGATTATGTGCTCATGATAGAAAAATAAACATTTAAAAAGGACCCACGTAATTCTGGCTCGGTATAGCAGATTGAACTCTTGCATATATCTTTGCTCCATTATAATGATAGTGAAGGTATAATAAACTAACATGAATAAAACAGATGAGAGACATCAATAAAATTTGGAAGATATAACAAGAATGGACAAGTGGTAACCGACTTACTAGAGTGGAAAAAACTGACTTCGGATTTTAACAAGAAATAGAACTTGGGAAAAGTTCTAGAAATAGAGGTGATGAGATACCTCAGAAAACTGGGGTGGTGTAGATCTGAGAAGAGAAAGCTATCTTAGTTTTGTAAGACATTAAACTCTAAAACTTTGTTTTAAAATGGGAAATCTGACATTCCTAGTTTTGTTTTATTTTGTTTCACATCTATCAACATATGGAAGAAAAGAGAAATGCCACTTCTACTCTTTTGGTTTAATGGTTATTTATGCTTTATAGCAAACAGAAATGTCTGTTGAAATATTCTTAATAGGATAACCGATTATTAATGAAACAAATGGAATTACAGACTTTTTAGAAGTTATACTTACCTTCATGAGACATAACAATACATTTTCATGTTTGAATTATGGGGAGGATCTATTGTTGGAAATAATGTTCACAAAGACTGTTCTGTGACATACATTAGTACTTGCTTTCCTGATGATATAAAAGAAAAGATGTTTTCTTTTCATCTCGGTGGCCTTCCTTTCACCAGCAGTTGGAAGGGCATGTACTGTTAAAGCTAACTATTGAAATTCCAGTAGGTAGGAAAAAAACAGGCTTGAAAAGTATAAAGCTTATAATGTGGAAATGAAAATGCCGGAAAGATAATTTTAATCAATGGAATATAGAACATATAGTGTGTTGCATATAGAGTCTGAATTTTCATAAGTAGCAGTTGGAAGCCTAGCTAAGTTCCAGCAAGCAGGGATATGCTTCTTTCTCTCCTGGCAGAAGTAGGAGGTTCTCTTTCTGGAGAAACAACCCACGTCTCTGGATTGGGGGAATAGTCAGCTGAGGGCAAGTGATATACTGAAAACAGGAGGTGTACTGTGTTTACATGTTGAATTAGAGAGCCATAGTTCCCATCTTCAGGTTGCTCTCTCAGCACCGACACCAAGTTTATGCTATCCAACCAACAGATTGGAGGCTCACTCTCTGGGCAAAATGATCAATCCATGGTAAAGAATGTATGGATGCTGACATTTGGAAGCCTTCCAATGAAATTTCTGCCTCCCTCTAGAGACGCCCACCCATTCACAACCCTGCTGTTCTTCACAGAACTTCCAGGAATGTTCTAGTGCTTCATTCTCAACAGCAGTGGAGAGCCAAGGATGATCAGCTGTCTAACCAGAAAGAAAGAGAGCAGAGAAACAAATGAATTCAGTTGAAACAAAGAAAAATTAGGAAACAGAAGAAAATCTTTAAAAACTCAAACCTGTAATAATATACAGGCATACCTTGGAGAGATCGAGGGTTCAATTCCAGACTACCTCAGTACAGAAAATGTCACAACAAAGCAAGTCACATAAATTTTATGGTTTCCCATATAAAAGTTATGTTCTGACACCTGTACTCATATGTTCGATGAAGCACTACTCATAATAGTGAAAACATGGGCTCAACCTAGGTGCTGATCAATGGTGGATTGGATTTAAAAATGTGACACATTTACACCACAGAATACTATGCAGTCATAAAAAGAATGAAATCATGTTTTTTGCAGCAACGTGAATACAGCTGAAGGCCATTGTCCTAAGTGAATTGGTAAAGAAACAAACAAACAAAAAAAACAAATACTGCATGTTCTCATTTATAAGTGGGAGCTAAACATTTGGTACACATGGAGGTAATGATGGAAACAATAGACACAAGGGACTCCAAAAGGGGAGAGAGAGATAGGGACAAATGCTGAAGAACTACTTATTGGGTACTATATTCACTATTTGGCTGAGGGGTTCAGTAAAAGCCCAAACCTCAGCATTATACAATATATCCATGTAACAAACCTACACATGCACCCAGGAACCTAAAAATAACCCAACACTATGTTTACACCATATTGTAGTCATTAAGTTTGCAATAGCATTATGTCTACAAAAATGTATATACCCTAATTAAAAATTTTATTTAGCAATAAAAACTTTATTGCTAAAAGTGCTAATGATCATTTTAGACTTCAGTAAATTATAATCTTTTTGCCACTGGTGGGTCTTGCCTCAGTGTTGATGGCTGCTGATTGATTAGAGTAGTGGTTGCTGAAGGTTGGGGTAGTTGTGACAATTTCTTAAAATAAAATAACAATTAAGTTTGCTGCATTGATTACTTTCACAAAAGATTTCTCTGTAGCATGAGATGCTGTTTGATAGCAATTTGTCCACTGTAGAACTTCTTTCAGATTTGGACTTAATCCACACAAACTCTGCCACTGCTTTATCAGCTAAGTTTTTATTATTCTTAACCTTTGTTATTTCAACAATGTTCATAGCATTTTCACCAGGAGTAGATTCTGCCTTTAAAAATACACTTTTTTTGCTCATCCATAAGAAGTGACTTGGCCGGGCACAGTGGCTCACATGTGTAATCCCAGCACTTTGGAAGGCCGAGGAGGTCAAATCATTTGAGGTCAGGAGTTCAAGACCAGCCTGCCAACATGGTGAAACCCTGTCTTTATTAAAAATACAAAACTTAGCCTGGTATGATGGCAGGCACCTGTGGTCCCATCTACTTGGAAGGCTGAGGCAGGAGAATTGCTTGAACCCAGGAGCCAGAGGTTGCAGTGAGCCAAGATTGTGCCACTGCACTCCAGCCTGGGCAATGGAGCAAGACTGTCTCAAAAAAAAAGTAACTCCTGATCTATTCAAGTTTGATCATGAGAATGTAGCATTCAGTCACATCTTCAGACTACACTTCTAATTCTAGTTATCTTGCTATTTCTACCACATCTGCAGCGACCTCCTCCACTGAAGTCTTTAACCTTAAGTCATCCATGACGGTCAAAATCAACTTCTTCCAAACTCATATTTATGTTGATATTTTTACTTCCTCTTTTGGATCATGCATGTTCTTAATGACATCTAGAATGGTGAAGGTTTTCAATTTACTTTGCCAAAGTCCATCAGAGGAATCAGTATCTATGGCAGCAATAGCCTTACAAAATGTATTTCTTAAATAATAAGACTTGAAGTTGAAATTACTTCTTGATTTATGGGCTGCAGAATAGATGTAGTGTTAGAAGGCATGAAAACAACATTAATCTCCTTGTACATCTCCATCGGAGCTCTTAGGTGACTAAGTGCATTATCATTGAAAAGTAGTATTTTGAAAAAAGTATTTTTTCCTGAGCAATAGGTCTCAATGATGGGCTGAAAATATTCAGTAAACCACATTGTCAAAAGATACACTGCCATCCAGGCTTTGTTGTTGCATTTATAGAGCACAGGCAGAGTAGATTTAGGATAATTCTTAGGGGCCTTAGGATTCTCAAAATGGTTAATATTGGCTTAAACTTAAAGTCACCAGCTGCATTAGCCCTAAACAAGAAAGCCAGCCTTTCTCTCTCTCCCTCTCTTTTTTTTTGAGACCGTCTCACTTTGTGGCCCCAACTGGAGTATGGTGACACAATCACTGCTCACTGCAACCTAGACCTACTGGGCTGAAGCGACCAATCTGCCTAGCTTCCCAAATAGCTTGGACTACAGGCATGGATTACCATACCTGGCTACTTTTTAGAATTTTTTGTAGAGACAGGGTCCTGCTGTGTAGCCCAGGCTGGTCTCAAACTCCTGAGCTCATGCCATCCTCTTGCCTTGGCCTCCTGAAGTGCTAAAATTACAGGCATGAGCCACTACCTCTGACCCTTTCTTTTGAAGCTTTGAAACCAGGCATTGGCTTCTCTTCTCTGACTAGGAGGCATCTTCTTCCAATAAAAGGCTGTTTTTTCTACGCTGAAAATCTGTTGTGTGGTGTAGCCACCTTCATCAGTTATCTTACTTAGATCTTCTAGATAAAATGTGGCAGCTTCTCCATCAACGCTTGCTGCTTTACGTTGTACTTTTATATTGTGGAGACTGCCTCCTTCTTTAAACCTCATAAACCAGCCTCTGCTAGCTTCAAACATTTCTTCTGCAGTTTCTTCATGTCTGTCAGCCTTCATATGGTTAAAAAGACTTAGGCCTTATTCTGGATTAGGTTTTGGCTTAAGGGAATGTGTGGCTGGTTTGATCTTCTCTCTAGACCACTGAAACTTTCTTCATATCAGCAATAAGGCTGTTTTGCTTTTTCTTCATTCATGTGTTCAGTAGAGCAGCACTTTTGCCCTTCAAGAACTTTTCCTTTGCATTTACAGCTTGGCTAACTGTTTGGCATAGAGGTTTAGTTTTTGACTTATCTTGGCTTTCAACATGCCTTCCTCACTAAGCTTAATTGTGTCTAGCTTTTGATTTAAATTAAGAGACGTGCAGCTCCTCCTTTACTTGGACACTTAGAAGCCATTGTAGGGCTAGTAATTAACCTCATTTCCATGTTGTTTTGTCTCAGGGGATAGGGATGCCTGGGGAGAGGGAGAGAGGTGGGGGAATGGCCAGTCAGATGAGCTGTGAGAACACACACAACATTTATAAAGTTCACTGTCTTATCTGGGTTTGATTCATTGTGACCCCAAACAATTATAATAGTAACATCAAAGATTACAGATTACAGATCATCATAACAGACAAATTAATGAAAAGTTTTAACTATTCTGAGAATTACCAAAATGTGACATAGACACAAAGTGAGCACATGCTGTTGGAAAGTGACACTGATAGACTTGCCTGGGGCCTGTTGTTACAGACCTTCAATTTGTAAAACAAGAACAGAAACACGGTATTTGTGAAGCACAATAAAGAAAACACAAGAAAACAAGATATGCCTGTGTTCAAAGAGATAATTACTGAAATTATGAAACAAGAAAAATCATACTTAAAAATTCAGAGAAAAACACCTAGAAAAATAGTAGAAACAATAATAAAGCAGTAGAAGGTTGAATAATACAGTTTAAAAAAAGGAAGTTCTCCCAGAGGACAGGACAAAAGATGAAGAAGTGGAAAATAGGAGTGACAAGATAAACACTTAAGAGGATCATTCACCAGGGTAGTGATAGTAAGAAAAAAAGAAAATTTAGAGAATCATTCAGGAGACTAAACATCTGACTGGGAAGAGTCCCAGAAAGACACTTGAGAAAGGACAGAGAGGAAATTATCAAAGAAATATTTTAAGAAAATTTTTCATAACTGAAGGATATGAATTTCTAGATTGAAAGAGTCCATTGAATGCCCAGGACAGTGAAGGAAAGAAGACCCATATGAAGACATACAATTTTGATGTTTTAGAATGGTGGAGATAAAAGAGAAGATCACAAAGGCTTCCACAGAGGATAAAACAGGTCATACTGGAAAGATCAGAATCAGAATAGCATCAGACTTCTTATTAGCCATACTAGGAGACAATGGAACAATGCTGTATAAGTTCTGCAGGATTTCTGTACTTACAAATCCATACCGTAACTCAAAAGTGAGTTCTCAGAAAATGTATGCGCAATATTAAAAATAAATTACTATCATGCATTCTTTATTTGGAAGGCATTGGAGACTGAGCTCCACCAAAATAAAAGGAGATCAAGAAAATGTGAGATGCAGGAAACAGTTTACAATGAGGAGAGAAGCTGAGGGAATTCCCAGGATCATGGATTCCGGGATTATAGCTGTACAACAGGCCTAGGGTGCAGTTCGTTCAGATGCGAGCAGGAGGATGGAAGGCCACAGGAGGGATGTAGCCAAGAAAATATTGGAATTAATATATTACCTAATATATTTGCCCATATTGAAGGCTTTACAGTTGTGTAGAAAAGTTTAGGGCTGATGTAATTACATATGTAGAAAACTAGACAAATAAAAAGAGAAGAAAATTATAGGAGAAGTAAAGATACAGGTTGGGGTTGGGTTTAGTGGTCAAGAGAATGAGCTCTAATCAGGCTGTCTGAATTTGAATCCTGGCTATAACACTTACTGCTACTACCTGCATACTCTTGAGTAAATCACCTTTCTGTCCTTTAGTTTTCTTATCTATATGGAGATACTAATCATACCTACCACTTTAGCCTATTCCTGCTACTATAACAAAGTACCAGAGACTGAATAATTCATAAATCATAGAATTTTTTTTCTCACAGTTCTGGAGCCTGAAAAGTTCAAGACCAAAGTACTGGCAGATTCAGTGTCTGGTAAGGGCTCATTAACTGCTTCCGAGATGATGCCTTGGTGCTGTGTCCTCCAGAAGTGACAAATGCTTTGTCTTCACATGTCAGACGGGATGGGAGGGCAAAGGGGACTAATTTTTTCAAGATTCTATGAAGGCACTAATCTGTTCTGTGAGGGCAGAGCTTTCATGACCCAGTAACCTCCCAAAGGCTTCACCTCTTAATATCATTACCTTGAGGGTTAAGTTCCAATGTAAAAACTTGGGAAGGATGCATACATTCAAACCACAGCACCTACTTAGCATGTTGTTGTGTGGATCAAATGAGTTAATGAATGCAAAACCGTTAGATCAGTAGAAATGCTATTAGTAATCATAGTAATAGCAGTAGTAGTGGTAGCAGAGGTAATAGAAGTAGGTGCTCAAAATTGCTAGTATTTCTATTATGGCTATTGTTTTTAAAATTGAAAAATAATTAAGAAGTTTAATACTTTTTTGAGAAATTTTGTGATAAATATCCAGAAGAAACTGTTTAAAATAATAAACCAAAAAGAAAACATTTTTTAATGACCTGTAGTGCCACCACTCAAAGGTCAAAATTTTTAAACATGAGTGTATTTTTTCCCTGTGCATTGTTTTATTTATATAATTGTTATATTCTCTGTATATGATTTTGTGTTCTGCTTTTGTTTTTTAACATAAAGAACCGTATTACCCGTTAATACAAACTCTAAAGACTTTTTGTTGATTTCATTCTTTTCCACTAAATGTATGGAAAATATTTTGTTTAACCAATTATCTTTTTTATGTATTTAGTTTGCTTTGTGAATAACATTGGGTGATGGCTTTCTAAAATACATTTCAAAATTTAATTTTCATATTAGAAATGCAATACATACTGGTTTTAGAAATTTTAAGGTGCCAAAATAAGATCAGTAAAATTAATGTAACAGTAATCTCACTACCAAGAGATAAGCATTGCTCGCTATTATCTTTTTTCATGACAATATTTATATATGTTCTCTTCTGCAAAGTGTAGAACTCTTCTTGTAGATGTTATGATCATCTTTTGCTATCTTCTATGGCATGTTAGTGTCAGCAGAGTGTTTAACTGTAAATTTTTGGATCTTATTTTTTAAATTGCTTTAAAATTTTTCAGTGTTTCACACTGAAAATGTATTGAACATCTTTACAGCTAAATATCTATTTTAAAATTATTCAGAATTATTAGAAACAAAATTGCAGGTTCAAAAGGTATACATTTAATATGTATTGTCAAATTTTCCTCCATGAAAATTTTACAAATCTCTGTGCTCACAGCCTTGTTAACACTAGGTTTTCTGATATTATTTTTTTACCTTCATAAAATGTCTTCTATATTTAGAGTTATTTTTCTTCATTAGATTCTTAGGTACAAAGAATATTAGAAGTTTAAGACTTTTACTGTTTTGAAAAATTGCTTTCTCAAAAGAGGACAGCATTTGACTCTCATTAACAGTGGATAATAATGTCTGTTACTCTGTGTTCTCACTAACAATGGGATTGTTATATTCTTCACATGGATGATAAACAAAGCGTTGACAGGTTAACAGAATAGATTGTCCGCCTTGCAGTACTCCAGGCAAGATAGCATGGTGGCTCAGACCAGGGGGGTGGCAATGGAAATGTTCATATTCTGGAAACTTTTTGAAAACACTGTTGATATAATTTTTGCATCAGTTGCATATGTGATTTGTAAGATAAATTAGAGAGTCAATGATCACTCTATGGTTTTTGGCCAGTGTAATTAGAAAATTGAAGTAGCCGTTTAAGAAGATGGGAAGAGTGTAGGAGAATCACATTTGTCGAGCAAGATCAGGAGCCCAAGTTTGGACATGTGAAGTGTGGTGCTTATTTAACAAGTAAGACATGTTGAGTATAAGTTGGATATATGATTCCAGTGTGCAGAGGAGAATTCTAAGCTGGATATATAAATCTAAGAAACATCAGCATATAATTGTTAATTAAGAGAAAACGTTAGATGAAATCACCGAGGAAGAGAGTGTCAAAAGAAAAGAGGAAGATCAAATACTGATCCCTGGGGGTGCTACAATGTTTAGGGACTGTAGCGATGGGAAGACATCTGCAAAGGAGACAGAAGCGGCAGCAAGAGAAAGGAGCCCAGGACTGTGTGGTTTCTGGTAGGAAACTGAAAGAAATATTTTCAAGAGGAGGGGTGACCAGCTGTGTCAAATGCTTCTTATTCATCAAGTAAGATGAAGACTGAGAATTAACTGTTAGATTTAACAATATAGAGGTAGTTAATTAGTGGCCATGAAAGTACAGGTTTGGTGAAGTGGTGTGGTGAAAACCAGATTAGATGGGATCTAATTTTCAAGTGATTAATATTATAAAAATTACAATCTTTAAGGAATATAAATAATTTATTTGAATGATGCCCAGTAATTCAACTTTTTTTCAGTACCCCAAATCCCCATTTTTAGGGTGCTCATAAGAAGTCCAAGTAAATTTTGAAGTAAGCTTGGCAATTTTATCCTTAAAAAATTATTAAACATTAGTCTTTTACTTGACTGTAATGGAGAGAAACATGTCTCTCTGTTGATTATTTGCAGTAAGATTCACCAGGGACTCATTTGAATTGCTTTGCTATAGTGTGTTCCCTAGTACCTTTGCTTTTAAAGGGGTATTGAGCCACAATGATCAGATATGCCAACAGGTCGTTATATGTTAATAGAGTTTTACTAGCATATTTGTAGATTGTTAATTTGATTATACTTTCATGTCTTGGTAACTTTTCTTTATATCAGAATAAACCTAGGAGATTCTGATTTGGTAGGTCTGAGGGTGAACAGGCATTGTTTTTTTGTTAAATCTGATTCTGCTGCAAAGCCAGGCTTAGAAAACTTTGCTGTACTAGGAACAGGATTCTGTAAGTAAGAGCTAACATTAATGATAGTGCCAGGCTCAACTTTTACTTAATCATATTTATTGTAAGTGCCCCAGTCTTAATATACACATTTAAAGCTCCCTGATAATTTTCATCAGATTGTGACTTCCTCAATAGAATGTAACAAAAATAGCCTCACTTTTAGACACAAGGTTACACAGAAAATTTCTTTTATGTGCATAAGCAAGAAAGGAATTATATTTACAAATTAGAAAAGTAATGAAGTAAAACTTAAAACTTTCATCCAAAAATCAGATATTGAATAAACTTTTAATTCCCTTTTGTAGTTTCCTTTTAATTTAAACAACATAAACATTTTAAATACCACTCATTGCATGCTGAGGGTATAGATAACAGTTTTGGCACTTAAAAAAAAGCTGAGGAATGGATGGTTAATTCTCCGTGATATTTATTCATTTTCTATAGTGAGGATTCTCTAGTATATCAAAAGGATCTGGAGGGTTAGTGCATGGCTAGAGAGAGTAAGAAAATAAAGAAGATGAAATGGAGGTGTTGGGGAGGGATTCATAGAATGGAGAGAATGGGAAGAATGTTTTCTTTTAAAAACCTTTCTAAGCTCATAATTTGTTATTCCTCTTAAATGAAATAATGAAATTTGGATCCCTAAAGCTTCCATTTTTCCAGTTCTGTTCTTCTGGAGAGCTTTTCACAGTTTAAAGACCTTATGAAATCTTTGGTTTTTGATTGCAATCTGTAGGCTTTTCTTATTTTCACTCGTTGGATTATAATCATATTTGAAGTCTTATTGTTCTTTAAAGTGTGCAAAATAAGTTACATTTGATATTGGTGACTGCACTAAGGAAAAAATGGTAGTTTTGTGCAGCATAATAATCATTGACTGTTAGAATGAGAGGCATAGTCAGCTTGTTACAGTATATTATAATCTTTATAGTGTATTTTATTTTGCATAATTTTGTAGTCAGCTGGGCAGACGTGCTTTATGTAGTGTCACCTGGGATGCTCTTACATTTGGAAGATGCAAAATGGTGTCAATCACATGTTTGGAAATTGGTGTCAGTGTTGAGTTGGAATTCTGTCGGCTAGGGACATGATTCTCCTCCCCGTGGTCTTTTTATGTGGTTACTTGGGCTTCCTGATAGCATGGTGGGTGGCTGGATTCAAAGGAGAGTTCTGCATGTATGAAAATGGAATCTGCAGAACTTAGATGTTACACAGAGCTGTAGTTTGAATGTTTGTCACCTCTAAATCTCATGTTGAAATTTAATTGCCATTGTAACAGTATAAAGAGGTGGGACCTTTTAAAGATGACTGGGCCATGAGGGCTGGCTGCACTCACAGGCCTGGGATTGGTGCCTTATAAAAGTGCGAGTTTGATTCCCTCTGGCTTCTGTGTGTGCTTTCTCCCGCTCTCTCTCTGGCTTGCTCTCACCCTCTCTTGCCTTCTCTCACCCTCCCTCCCTCTTCCTCCCTCTCCTTACCTCTTTCCCTCTCCTCTCCCTCTCTCCTTCCTCCTTTTGTTTTTCCCTTTCTCCTTCTCTCCCTTCTTTCTCTTTTTCTCTGTCCTTCCTCTCTCCCTTTCTCTTTCTACCATATCATGACACAATAAAAAGGCCCTCACAAGTTGCTGGCACCTTGATATTGGACTTCCCAGCCTCTGGAACTGTGAGCCAATATATTTCCGTTCATTATACATTACCTAGTCTGTGATATTCTGTTTACAGTAGCACAAAACAGACTAAGACACACAATATCACTTATCTCATATTTTTCACAGGGCCAGCTCATATTCAAGGGGAGAAGAAATGATTTCCACTTTGCCATTAGAAGAGTGACAACTTGTAGCCTTCTTTAATCAACCACAGTTTATCCTTTGGCCACAAATTATTTGTATTTTTCACATATGCAGAATGCATTGAATTCTTCCAGACACCCCTGAAAAATCTTATTCCATTAAAGTATAAGGTTCAAATGCAAGGTTCAGGTTCTCATCATCTAAATCAGGTCCAGGTGTAGACACGGTTTCTTAGGTGAGGTAGCGGAGGTGTAGACACTTGAACTAAAAAGATAACCTAAGATACAGGATAGATAGAGGCAGGATGACTGCAGTAGGCACTCCTGTTCAAAAAGTGGGGAATAGCTACTTAGCCATCACTGGTTTAGTGAATTTCTGATATTGAATCAGGTATGTCACTGGTTTCTCCAGCTTTGACAGAAGGGAATATATTTTGATTAAGGCTCTGCTTTGCTTCCTGGGAGCAGTCCTTTGCAGTTCTTGGGTTCACCCTCTGAATCAACATTATTTTTTTGTAAGAAATGTGTCAGGCTTTAAGCTAACTATCTTTCTAGGTCTGTTTCCTGACTATAAAAAGTTTGAACGGACTGTCCATTTTGATCCAAGCTGGTGTGGTTCCAGTGATATAATTCTCTTAAGAACTTCATAGGTTTCATATGAGTCTCATTGGCATTTACCCCATTAGACAAAACCACATCTACAGATCTTTTTGAGATAGGCCCCTCTCTACGGTGAGTTAAGATGCTATGGGACAATGCCCTGAAGATTCACCCTAACCTTTTGTTTAGGTGAGAATGTGTATGAGAACCTACAAGATTCTTTGAAACTCTTCTGTGTAGCTGAGGCCCTTAATAGTCCTCGAAACTGTTTTACATAGTTATTTGGTCAAGGTGAAACCTTTAATCTTTCTGATGTTTTATCAAAGGGTTTTAAAAGTACACCATTGACTTACTCTTGACCTTGAGGTTACACCTTCTGGCGGCATTTTGGATTAGATCTTTGCTCTGAGGCTGTTTCTTTGAAAATCTATTGCACTTTCAAGTTTCTTTGTGCGTTTGTTTGCTTCTTATGCAAGCATCATTTCAGAAGTGTTTGGTAGAAAAACCCCTACCCCTCCCCTCCCCCTTGATCTCCACATCCGGGAGACCGCCTATAGACCTCAGTCTGCCTGGTAACACTGAGCAACCAATCATGGCCCAGCCTTAGCCCGCCAAAGCTGAGCCAATCCCCATGCAACACAGCTCCAGCCCGCCAAAGCTGAACCA